>JAODAL010009844.1:0-108378 GCA_025379985.1 Phyllomedusa bahiana
AGAAAAAAAAAAGTTATTGATAGCATAAAAGTTTAAAACATAAACATGTAAGTTTAAAACATAAAAAAAGTTTTAATTTTTTTTAAAAAGTATTAAAACCTAACACAAACTTGTATTGACCTTCAGAGTCCAGACGGCATGTCATTTATACCACCAGTGAACTCCATAAAAACAAAAACAACGAAAATTGCACTTTCTTTAGATTCTACCCTGCTATAGACCCCCAAATATAACAGAACCCATGGAGATGTACTCCTCAGGCAAATTTGTTTTGGCGGTAATCGAATGGGTTATTTTTGGGGGACTTTAACATCCAGACATAAATTTGGGGAAATCGGAAACCTGTAGTTCATAAGGAAAAGGTTTTTTGCAAAAAAATTTGGATTTTTGCTTTGCCAAAGGGTGAAAAAAAACCGACTAGGGGAAAAGGCCCTTTTAGATTTTTATTGCTAATAGCCCTGACGGAAAAAGGTTTCGGTTGGGGGCACTAGGAAATGTGACCTTAATTAATACTTTCTGTTTATCCTTCAATGGGTTTTTTTTGTCAAGGAGCCACAAAAAACTGAATTTTGGAAGGTTTAATTTTTATTCTGCTTAGGGGGGCCCCTTAAACCGTATTGACTGGAAAAATGTGTTTAATATGGCGAACAAAAAAAAAAGGGATATTTTTAAAAAACACCCTAGGTTACCACTGTGAGAGGTAATCCCCTTAGGGTTTTAAAAAAACAATTAGAAACGGGAAAAAACCCAATGGGGATCAACAGGGAGTAAAAGGGGCAATAAAAAACAAAAAGAAAGGTTTCAGCTATAAAACAGGAGGGTAGTGAAGAGGCATTAAGAAGCTATAAGGAAAAAAATTAAAAGTGTGTAAAATAAAGATAAAGGAAGCAAAGCTGGGCGGAAAGACCTACGTATAGAAAGTAAAAAATAACCCAAAAAATTTTTTTAACTTATAAAATAGTAAAAAGATTAAAACAGAATGTTTGGGGCTTTGAAAAATACTGAGTGAGGATTGTAGAGGGCATTTTAGATAAAGCAAATTATTAAACAAATTTTTTTCCACTGTATTTACCGAGGAGGTGGCTTCCGTGAACAGAGGGATGAAAATAAACCCAAACTTAAAGTTTTTTGTCTAACCCAGGAAGAAGGGCTCTGTTTAAGAAGATTAAAATAGACAAAACCCCAGGTCCGATGGGGATACCCCAGTGTCCCAAGGGAGTTTAAATGATGTCTAAAAGCCCTATTTTATATTTTTTGGGTGTTAATAACGGGGTTTCCAAAGGATTGGCCTAGCAAAAGTGGTGCCATTTTTCAAAAAGGGGTCAAAAAGTGACCAGGAAAAAATAGGCAGTAAGTTTGACCTTGTTGTAGGTAAAAAAAAATTTTAAGGTTTTTCGAGATGCTACCTGGAGAATCTCATGAAAATAAATATATAAAAGGGTTCCAGCATGGGTTTATGAAGGATCGGTCCTGTCAGACTAAACTCTCAGCTTCTTGAGGAAGTCAGTTGGGTAGAAAGGATCGGGGTGAGGCATGGGGTGTCAATATCTGATTTTTTTTAAAGCATTTGATACGGTGCCACATAAAAGGGTTGGTAAAAAAATGAGAATGTTGGACTGGGGGAAAATGTGTCAAGTGGGAAGCAACGGTCACTGATAGAAAAACAAAGGGTATAAAAAAGGGTACTTTCTCAACGCATTGCTGTTCTAGTGGGGTACCAAAAGGGGTTGTAGGGGCCCTATCCTCTTAAACATTTTCTTAAATGATCTTAAAAAGGGTTACCGCAGAATATCGATCTTTGCAGATGTTTCTGTCTTTTAAAGAAATCAACACAATAGGGTAATGTGTTTTTTCAAAGGGTCTGGAAAAGTTGGGGGCCCCTTGGAGGGGAAAATGGTGATGAGGTTTAACACGATAAATCCCCAAGGGTTATGCACATGGGGAGGAAAAAATCCATTACAGGGACTACATGTTAATGGAAAAGGCTGGGTTTAAAAAGGGACATGGAGAAAGGGCTTGGAATCCTGGTGGCAGTAAACTTAATTGTAGCAGCCCGTGTCGACAGCAGAGCCCAAAGGGAAAAAAGGATAATGGGGTGCATTAAAAGGGGCCCTTGTTTAAGTGAATTTAGAGAACTTTTTCTCCTTTTTATACAAGTCACCCGGTTAGACCCCACATTTGGGGAAAATTTTTTGTACGTTTTTGGCACCAGTGCACAGGAAAGACATTTAGAGCTTGAACAGGGACAAAGGGGGGCAACAAAAATAATTTAAAAAAACTGGGTGGGCCCAGAATTTCCAGAAAAAATTTTGCAAGATTGGGGTTTTTTTAGTTTTTGGAAAAGAAAAGCTTCGGGGGGACTTTTTAAATATGTTTTTAAATTTTTCAAAAGGGGAAAATTGAGACTTTCTCCCCGATTTTTTTTATCCCAGGGGGTGTTTTCTAGGGAAAAAGGGGGCTCCTTACGGGCTTGAGGAAAGAAAGTTTTTTACCTAAAAAATAGAAAAAGGGGGTTCCCTTTCTGTAAAGGGGGCAGTGAGGGCTTGGGGGAATTCTCTGCCAGAGGAAAAAAATTTTTATGGTGAATTCACTTTACAGAGTTCAAAAAGGGTTTAGTTTCATTTTGGGGCTAATTTAAATTTAAACAGGGTTATAGTGTCTAGGAAATTTTGGGGGGGGGGGTCTTTAATTTCCCGGGATTTTTCCGATTGCCAGATTGGAGTTTGGGAAGGAATTTATCCCTAAAATTGGGGGGGGGGGCCAATTGGGTTCACCTTTATTGGGGGGGTTTTTTGCCTTCCCCCTGGATCAAGGAAACCCTTTGGGACAAAAAAGGCGGGAAATGGGGGGGCGTCTGTCTTTTTTTTTTGGCCCTTTCAAACTATGAAAAAATGGGAAAATATGAAATTAAATTTTTGTTTTTTCCGGATTATATGGTGCAGTAAATTTTTATTACAAATACTTTGGCCTAAAAAAAAAAAGGTCTTTATGTCTAGGGCAAAAGGAAAAAAAAAAAAAAGTTATGGCTCTTGCAGGGTGGTGTGGGAAAAAACGAATGTGACATTAATAAAAAATCACTAATGCAGGAAGATTGACATCTGGTCCCACTAGAATGTAGCTCTAACATCATCTCCATCTAACGTCATTTCCAGCCCAATGTCAAATTGGGATTACTATTTTGACACTGATTTGGGGTGTGTAAAGTAAATGACTTCAGAGTGCCAGTATTGCAGGAGTAGCAGTGCTGGGGATCGGATAATGTAGCGGATTCAAATCGTAACCCTGAACTGAATTTAGGGTTATGGTTACAGTCAGGGTTATGGCTAGGCTTATGGTTAGGATCACAGCAAAAAAGTTGGGTTTGGGATGTTTCCAAGTTCAGATGAATCTGTGTTGAATTGAACAGAACAGAATTCTACCAATTCTGAAAACAGGGGTGCATTAGTTCATTTTCACTGTCCACATGTACTAAATTCTAAACAAAATTATTTAAAGTATAATATTTTTGCAACAATTCTCAAATTCTCCTTTCTTTTTTTGTATTAACGCTATTTATTTTCACTGCTTAATGGATGAATATATTTCAAAACCATTATTGTACCCAATAAACATTGTAGTATCCTGTAAAATGAGGAACACCTTCAGTACTTTCAGTTCCCTCCTAAACAGCTTATCCATTCAAATAAACTTGCCAGCACATTCTTCCTATTTTTTTGACATACTAATACAAATATGTGACATTATGGATGTCTTCTAAGCTTATGTAACAGAGCCCCATATAAATAGTGGAGGATCCTCAGAATAGTAAATTTTTTATAATTATTTTTTATTACTGGAGTTCAATGAAAAGAAAGAGAAAATCAATTTTTTTAATACAGTTATTGCATTTTTGTAAACCTTTATAGACACATTCCTTATTCCATTAACCCTATAACAGTCACATAAAATTTGAAAAATGTGTCCCCAAAAATACATTTTATTGCAGATTTTGGATTATTCTCTAAAGTAAATAAAGTTGGCACAAAGCTCAGGTGCCTTAGAGAGCTTGCCTATTTTTTTTTTTTAAATAAAGTATACACCCGCACAAAAATTGCCAAAAAATTCATAAACTTTATTATCATTTGTGAAAGGTCGTTATTAGACCGAAAACGTTCATGAATTTTGAGTCGCCATGAATGAATTTGGAGTCAGCATGATATATGAATTTTTATGAATATTGGATAATAAAGTTTATTGATTTTTTGGGCAATTTTTATGCGGGTTTATACTTGATTGGACGATATCGGGTACTAGCATCCATTATACCCAGCACTAATGAAAATAATTTTTTCAAAGTGTGCCAAGCAACATATATTATTGATTTTCTTTCAAATAGGCAGACTTGTCGGAAAAAAAACAGTATTTCCCTCACTGCTATTTCAACAGTCACTGGGTAGTTACTGATCTCCTCTGCTTTTTCCTGGGAATTTCCTGTATGTCGAGACAGGACAGTGGAAGTGAAAGTGAAGATCAGCAGGGACTTAGTGACTGTCATAACAGCAGCAATTGGAATAATGGAAGTATTGCACAATTTTTGTGCACTTCATTTTCCTCATTAGTTGTCAGTATTTATCTCAAGACATTAATGTGAATGTGGTTTAAGTTCCTACCTGGTTTTTTTAAAATTTTGTGTCATTTTGAAAAAACAATCGTAGTTCTTTTTATATGGACACAAATCTTTCTACAACTTTGCATAAATCAATAGTACAAACAGATAAAAGAAACTTTGAAATATACCTTAGATTTATGAAAACAACAGGCTCTTTCTCAACTTATCCCACTCTCCTAAACTCATAATTTACCCTGAAAAACTGCTAAATAACAGTCAGCAGACTGATAGATCAAGTTATATGCTGCTCACAGAGGTCTAAGGAGAGGGGAGGGGGAGGATGTGTTAACTGCAGAGTGACACAGAGGCAGAGAATGACAAGAAAAACCCCCAAAAAAAATTTAAAAATTTGGTTATACCCGCCCAGTTCTTGTTCCAGCTTACACTACTCAGTTCTTTTGTATAATGTTCTCCATGCTGCTGCTTGTGAGGTTGTGCTATAGAGAAATAGGAGAGCAGGATTTTGTATTCCCTGGGTGTCCCACTGATGGAAGACGCCCAAAGCATTTGTCTACAACCTAGGATAACTAAAAAACTAGGTGGGCATGCCCAAGGGGAAAAAACCCCTGAAAAAATGACATTTTATAAGTTCTGCAATGGGCAAAAAAATGCTGCTCCTTCTCCCCTTCCTAAGCTAGCTTACATGGAATTTGGATTTGTGGGAGAAATAATATTTCAAAAATCTACTTTGCTGTAAGTCTTGCAAACTATACCTATTCACATTACATCCTCATTTTGAAAGCAGGTTCAGAGCTGTTTCAGTTCATTTATATGGTCACCTGGTTGTCTGAGAATTTCTTGTACATTTCTTACTAAGCCTAAAGTGCAGGAAGAATTAGTTTGCCAGATTGTAGGCTATGCTTCTGCCCATACCTGTATTCTACATATGTTTCTCGACACTAAACTTATAAATTATTGGATTGTTAGGCATGAAATATTAGTCCCAAGGCTTAGACCGACCCCCTAAATGAAAGGCACTTGTAACAGACCTGGGTTGTGGATCCACTGAGCCACCGCAAGGGGATGGCGGTCCACACCAGGGAATGGAGTTTTTAAGTGGAACCGGTTTTTCCCAGAGCCGCCGCAAAGGGGGTGGCTTGCTGTGGCGGAATTCCACCAGGTCGCTACCCTGATGGATTGCTTGCGAGGGTACCCAAGGAAATAGCGCGGGTACAGATCGGCGGCAAACTCGTAGTCGGGACGGGCAGGAAAAGGGGTCGGGGAGGCACCCAAAAGGTTCGTGGTGGGAGACGTAACCCGGAGGGACTGGTTACAGTATAGACAACCAAAACGTAGAAAGGGTTTCCTGCATGGTTTATGGGACTTGGAATCGGCGAGGGCCGGAAAGAGGTGGGCGAATATATAAGGCAGTGGCAGGTGTTTGAAATTTTATGGGCGCGTGGCCCTTTAAATTTTGCGGAGCCGCGGGGCGCGTCCCCAAAAGGGGCCGGGGGCGGGGGCAACCCCCCGGGCCCCGCGCACACAGCCCGGAGGCGGGGTCAGGTGGGGGGAGACTTTCTGGACGGGGGACCCCACGGGACGCGGCTTGTCCGCATCCGGGGGCGGGCCCTTTGTAACGGGCCCAGCGAGTGCGCCTGCAGCCGGCCCCCGGGCTGCGCCGCCACTCGGGGACAGTCCCCCCCCCTTAGGTTCCCCCCCCTTTGCCCTAAAAGAAATCTCTGGAGTAAGTTTCGGCCCCCATGATGTTTTCCCCCGGCTCCCCCGATTTTCCTCGGGACCGAACCCCTTCCAATCAATAAAAAAGAAACGTTTCCCTTGGTCTTCTTCTTTAGCCGGATTTCCTTCACGGCAAAAGAGTCCGAGGCATCCGCCCCCGGGGCAGGGGAAGACACCTTTCCCGAAGTCCCTGTTAAGTGAGGCTTTAGTAGAGAAAACGTGGGGAAGGAGTTGGGGAATAGATCGAGGGGGGAACCCGGAGCTTTGTAGGCCACCGGTTTGCCCTTTCAGGACTTCAAAAGGGCCAAGGAACCGGGGCCCAGTTTGTAGGAGGAACCTTAGGGAACATGTCTGGAGGACACCAGCCTTTTCCCCGGCTTGAACGGGGGGGGGGGGGTCCTCTGTTTTATGGCCTGGGCTTCATCCGAGCAGAGGCCCGGGCAAGGATTGCTGGGTGTTGTCCCACACCGATTCAGGTCACGGACCAAAGGGGGTCCACCGCGGGAAAGTCGAGGACGATGCCAGCGGGGGGGGGGCGGGGGGTGTAATATACACCACGAAAAAAGGGGAAGGCCCGTAAATCGAGTCCAAAATGTGGGCGAATTCGGCCCCCGGGAACAAGCCTGCCCCAAACGTCTTGCTGGGCCCCAGCGAAATGACGTAGGTAGTTCTCTAGATTCTGGTTAGTTCTTTCTACCTGCCCCTTCGCTGCGGGTGGTAAAACGGGGAGAAATCCAATTGCCTTTGAGCTTTGAGAACAGAGGAGACCCCAAAAAAAAGGGAGAGAATTGAACTCCGGGTCGGAACAATGTTCGAGGGAAGGCCATGCAGGGGGAAAAAACATGCTGGAAGAAGAGGGTTGCCAAACGAGGGGGGCCGAGGAAGTCCAGGCAAGGAACAAAATGCGCCTTTTTTGAGAACCCGGTCGGGATGACCCAAATGGCAGTATTGCCCGGATAAAGTCCATGGAATCTGGGACCATGGACGATCCGGAAGGGCAAGGGGAAAGGAGCAATCCGTGGTTGAGGTGGCGGTGTCTTGTTGCGCCACCGAAAAAGCACGAGGCCACAAAGTCTTTCACATCCTTGATTTTGGTCGGGCCACCGTAATTTTCCGCCCCCAAAGAAAATGGCCGTCTTCCGGACTCCGGGTGGCGGCTACCTGAGAGCCATGACCCCCCTTCGGATTCTTTTCCGAAGGGTGGGCGCACATAGGACTTGCCCGGGGGTACCTGCCCTAAAATCTAGGAGCCACCGGTGATCAGACGGTTGGGGGGAATGAGTGGGAGGTGGAGAGTCCCCCCAAGCAGTCCCACGCCCCGGGAGAAGGCATCGGCTTTGCGTTCTTCTCGGTTGGGGGAAAAAAGGATCGTGAAATTTAAAAACCGAGAAGAAAAGGGGGGCCCCAACGAGCCTGCCGGGGGTTAAGGCGCTGAGCGTCTGGAGGTACACAAGATTTTGTGGTCAGAGTAGATAGTCACTGGATGTCGGGCTCCTTCAAGAAGATGACGCCATCCTCAGCGCCTTTTTAATGGCCAACAGCTACGGTCACCAATGGGTAGTTTTCTCCGCCCGGATTGGGGAAAGTTCTTTAGAAGAAAAACCCCCCCGTGACCAAAAATTGCCCTTGGGGAAACCCCCCTGAGAGAGCCAGCCCCTGCTCCACGGATTGATGGTCCACCTCCAGAAAAAAAAAAGGGTTTTTCACATCCGGAGAGACAAAACTGGAGCCGAAGCAAAAAGGGCCCCCTTGGCCGGGGAAGGCTTTTTTTTGGGGGGGCCTGGTGGGCCAAACCCGGGGGTTTCAGCCTTCTTAATTAAGGGCCACATTGGGGGCCACTAGCGTCGAAAAAATGTGGGATAAAAATGAAAGGGGAATAATTTGCAAGCCGGGGGGAACCCTTTTTTAATAGCCCCAAAGGGGGCCCGTTGGACGAGGCCACTCAGCACGGCGACTGTTGGCAGGATCCATTTGCAAACCCTTTGGGGAAACAAAATTTCCCGGGGAAGGGCAGGCGGTTGGGTGAAATTGGCATTTTTCCAGTTTGGGAAGGGCGATTCAACCCGAAAGGCGATTAAGGACCTGGCGACAGGAGACGGTGGGACTCGAGTCCCAGGGAAAAAATCAATATGTCGTCCCTTGCACGACCAGATAATAAAAGGGTCCCGAAGATTCGTTAACGAACCTTGAACACCCCCCGGGGGGTTACAAAGCGAAAGGGCATAACTAGGTATTCGAAAAAAGCCATCCGGTGTTGAATGCCGTCTTCCACTCGTGCCTTCCGGACCGGATCAGGTTATTGGCCCCCCCTAAGTCCAGTTTTGGGGAAGATCCTAGCTCCCCGAAGGCGGGTCGAAGAGCTCCGGTCCCCCGGCCAGTGGGTAGCGGTTTTTCACCTAAACTTATTCAGACCGCGGATAGTCGATGCAGGGTTGGGAAATGGCCTCCTTCTTTTCCAAAAAAAAAGAAGCCGTCCATGGTGAAAAAGGACTTTCGGTAAAAAACCTTTCTTTAGGTTTTTCCCGATGTGTTGAATGGCCTTGGTCTGGGGACCGACAGAGGGTAGACTTACCCCCCAAAGGGGGGGTTGTGCCAGGGCAACAGGTTTTAAGGGCAATCGTTTTAGGCCGGTGAGGGGGGGCAAGGAGTTGCCTGTTTTTCGGGGGGAGAACACGTCGGAGGAAAGGGCTTGTTTCTTGCCGGAACCCCGGGAATGGCTTATGGGCGGGAGGCGGGAGGTGGGGGGCGACCGGGGGGGTGGGCGGACAGACAACGATGCTGGCAGATTTCCCCATGTGTAACTTGCCCCTCTTCCAGTCCCAAAACCGGGGGGGGGGCATTCAGCCTTGGGTAACCCCAAAAGGTAGCAGACGGGAAAAAAACGGGTAATAGTAGAACAGTTTTTTCCGCCATGGAGTGCCCCCACATGCATAGTAAGGGCTCTGTTCCGGTTGGATAGTTTGCGCGGACCTCCCAAATCCCGAAGGTCGCCAGGGCTTAACGAGTCGAACGGTGGGAAGGGAAACTTCGACCCCAGGGCGGCTCCTAAAATTTCCTGCCCAGCCCGGAAATCAGAAGGGGGAGGCTTGAAAAAAACGCCAGCACTAGAAAAGAATTTTCACCGGAGGTTCAAAACGTGGAGGGAACTGTGCACACCCGGGCGCCTCTCCCCCCTTCCCTAGGTGCGGCGGTTTCCCTGGGGCGGGCGAAGGGGGACAGTCCCTCAAGAAGTGTTCAGGACTGCACAGTACAGGCATAGGTTTTCAGTGCGGGGTCAGGCACGCTCTTGTATGAGGTAATGCACGGTTTGACCTGCCCCGGGCTCTCGCTGGTTTTCTGGGTGGCGAGGGGGACGGAGGTTTCTGGAAAAAAACCGGAGCCAAAAAAGCGGGAAACGACGGGTCGGAGGGCCCCCCCCCCCCCCCCCCCCCCCCCGTTCCTGGGGGAGCTTTCTTCTCTCTCAGAGAAACGCACATAATCGCGTGGCCAGGTGGATCAATCCGACAAGGAAAGCCGGGGAAGATCCCTTGCGGCCAGGGGATCTTTACCGGCTTAGAGAGGCCCCTTTTTGAAAGTGCACAGAGGGTGGGGCCTCTTCCAGGTCAGCTCCCAGGCCCCCAAATACGGAATTGGATGGCGTAAATCACCCCCAAAGAGGATTCTCCTTGGCGTAAAAATTAGGGAGTGGGGTCTCCGCTGAGAAGCCGTGCCGGTTCCTCAAAAAACGCCGGAACTCCTTGAAGAAGGCTGCGGTCCCCACCAGAGGATCTCCCCCGTTACCAGGGGGGGTTGGCCCCCTGCCAGAGTTCCCGGAGGGAAGAATGAGGACAAACGCCACTTTTGGCGTTTTTGGCGGGAAAAATTTGGGCGGCCATTAGCTCCCGTGCATCGAGCACTGAGTAACAAACCCCCCCCATAGCTTTGGGTCTCCCCCCGAAATTTGAGGGAAAGGAAAAACCGGGTTAGGGCCCCCGGGCGGCGGGGAGCAACGGCAGGTGCTAACTGGCGGTGGAACGGTGGGTGCCGTTGGGAGGGGGGACGGTTGCTGCATCATGGATCAGCTGATCCAAGTGCTGTGCCTGCGGTCAGCTGCTGGGACTGCGGGCAAGACGGACGTCAGGTTTTTTCCCGGGGGGTTAACGGAAAATTGGCGGGATCCATGGGGTTCCAACTGTAACAGACCTGGGTTGTGGATCCCCTGACCACCGCAAGCGATGGGTAGCCACACCAGGGACGGAGTCTAAGTGGAACCCCCGGTTTTTTACCAGGCCCGCCGCAAAAGCGGGATGGATTTTCTGCGGCGGAAATTCCCCAGGTCGCTACCCCTGATGTGACTTGCTTTCGATGGTAGCCAAGGAAATAGCCCCCGGGGACAGAATCGGCAGGCAAAACTGTAGTAGGGGGACGGGGGAAAAAGGCGGGGCAGGCCCCCCCCCCCCCCCCCCCAAAAGGTTTTGTGGTCGGAGAACGTAAGCCGGGGGGGGGGACTGGTAAAAAGAAGCCGGGGAAAGTTAGGAAAAGGGCTTCCTCGCCTGGTTGGGCATATGGAATCGGGAGGGCCAGGAAGGGTTGGGAGCGAATATTTTTGGGACAGTGGCAAGGGGGTTTGCTTTTGGGGGAAAACGCTGGGCCTTTTAAAAATTTCGGAGGGCCCCGGCCGGGGGGGGCGCGTGCCCCTTTAAGGAGCCCGGGGCAGCGCGCCCGGCCGCCTCACAGTCCCGGAGCGTGGGTCAGGAGGGGGAGGGAGACTTTCTGGGGAAAGGGGGGGGGCCCCACGGGCGGGCGTTGTCCGCATCCCGGTGCGGCCCGTTGTAAAAAGGGCAGCGAGGGGCGCTGAGCCCCGGACCCGGGCTGCAGCGCCACTGGGACGCACTCTTCTTTTTCTTTAAATTTTCTCCATCATTAGTTACAATAATTTTATAATTTTTTACGTTTTAAAGTGTTACTGCATCATTAAGACACTTTTACTTATGTTTTCCTTCTTTTTCTTCTATCCTTTTATGATTACATGTCAATACCAACCTGTAAGCACAATACATCTTTTCTATAATTTACACTTGATTGGTTTCTGCCACTCCCAGTAATTTCCATCATATTGCATGCTTTAGGAATCTATGCTTAATGAACATTTTTCCAATGCCCAAAGAGCCAGGTTTTGCAATTTACCCATAAAGGTGTCATAGCTACAAAAGACCACAAAAAAAGTTCTAAATCCCTATTTCCTTGGCACAATGTCCCTGCCATACTCTATAAATGGTTCCTCTCTGTTCCAAACACCTGCTGTGCTTGGGTATCTGGTAGGAATGCTATTCTCTCACTGGATTCAGGAAAGTGATTCTTAAAATTATTCATGATCTCACAGACGTTGCGTTCCCTGCTTCACCTGAAGGAACCCTTATATATGTTTCTGATGTCAATGTCTACATTTTACTGCTTCATCTCCTACAGGCTGCAAAAATAGTCATCCCACAGCACTGGAAATCCCCTGCTCCTTCCACTCTTGAAGAATAGATTAAATTGCTCATGTTTCCCATATGAAGGAATTGATAGCTCATACCCCTGAGCAAAAGAACCACCTTGAAAAAACCTGGTAACATTGGTTGATATTTCAGTTCTCATCTCTGTTTTATTACCAAAAGAGCTCAGTTTTAATTTAACTGTTCATTGATTGGGACCATCTGATTTGATTCCATTGAAATTCAAAACTTTTCTACTTGGGGTTCTCTGATGGTTTCCCTTAATTTCCTTGTCTCTCGTTTTTCATTTCTTAATCTTATCCTACTTTATATCTTTTTTTTTTGACACTTGGGGACACTTGTATGATTGGGTTTTTCACCCTTTTCTGGGGTCATATGCGCCAAAGTGAGCCGGCTACGATGTCTAATGCGCCTTACGAATGTGTTAGGCACGTTGCTCATAATACTCGACATTTTTTAATGCACCTAACATGAGGGGGTGTTATGGGGGTGATCTGGGGGCATGTCGCACCACACTCGTATTATTAGACACTTATATGAATGTGGTTCGGCAAAACTAGGCGCATTACTGCTCGGACAGGCGGACCTATTTCAATGTGGTCTGCCTGAGCCTGAGGAGTCGAAGTGGAGATGGATTTGCTGTTAGGGAAAAAAATGTTCAATATTTCTCAGCTTACACCAGTACAGTAATAAAAAGTAATTTCTGATAATTATCAAACTATATAAAATTAAATGATAAAATGTATTTAAAATTAATAGAATCTAAAACTAATTTTACATCAAATAATCCACTGATGATGTTGTTCAGATTTTAAAATTTTTTTTACCTACAAAAAATTTTTAAATTTTTTTTTTGCTGCTCTCAGAAATTTATTTACATACGGCAAGGACAGCACGCACGGGTTTTTTGCTGGGCCCCTGTGTTCCCCCCAAGCAAGATCAGTACCAAGTTTAAAAATTCATTCTAATAAACTTTTTTTTTTTTTTCCCACCCTATCTAAGCCTTTAAAACTTTGTTTGGCACATTTTTAAAAAAATGGGGGCCCAAATTTCCCGGGAATGCGCCAAACACACAGGGAGGGGGTTTAAAAATTTTAGACCCCTTTTTAAAGGGAATGAAACAGTAACAACTTTCAGACTTTTCTGGTGAATTTTTCACTGAAAATTTAAAAGCCCGCCATGTAAAGGACGCCCCTGGGGGCCCCATTTCCCGGGTGCAGGCGCGCCGGGGCCCCAAAAACCAACGTTTCACTTACCACCCCACGCTCCTGTTTCGGCCGGGCTCCGTTCTCTGGGGTGCTTTAAAGCTCCCCCCCTAGGGCGCGGGGGCGCGTGGGCATTTTAAAATTTTTAAAAAGGGGCCCAGTTGCGCCGGAAATTGGTCATTGCCGGGAAACCCCTCCTTTTTTAAAGCCCCCGGCCCCCTTTCCTGGCGGCCCCTTTTCCCCCGGGAAATCCGGGGGTTTTAAAAAACCATTTGGGAAAAAAAAAAACCCTTCCTTTAAAAATTGCCTTCAGCCCCTTCGTTTACCGACCAAAACCTTCCCGGGCCAGTCCTGCCCCTTTTGCCTGTCAAAATTTACGAACCAGGGGCCGCCCCCTTTCCCCTGCCCTTCTCCCTTTTGCCCCGACTTTAGTTTTCCCCGTTTTTCCGGGTACCTCACCCTTACCCGGCCGCCCCCCCGCGGGCGCCCCGCTAGAAAAAATTTGACCTGGTGGGGACCCCCGCCCCCCCCCCCCCCCCAGAAGGACCACCCGCTTTGCGGGGGCCTGGGAAAAAGGGGGAAACCTATTTAAAGTTTTCCACTCCCTGGTGGGGGGGTTTTTACTTTCATGGGCCTGCGGTGGTCCAGTGGATCCCCCCCCTTCCAGACCGTTAAAGAAAGGGTTTCCGGCCAGGGGATCCCCCCCAAGGTTGAAAACCCCACCGGGCGGATTGACGACCTTTTGGTTTTTGCTGCCAGTCCCCAAAAAGGGGGAAAAACCCGGTTTCCAGAAACCCTTTATTTCAGAAATCCACCTGAGCACAACCCCTCACCCTTCCGGAGACCCAACCCCCAAACCCTCTCCAGGGGTTTTGTCCTCCCCTCAAAGGGTTCCCTTTTTCCCCCCTAAGGGGTCCCAAGCTTCGGCTGTCGCTCCCAGCAAATTTTCAAAGGGAAGACCCAAAAACTCGCAGGGGGTTCATCCCCCAATGCAAAAGGGGCACGGGAGCTGATGGTGACAGTTCCTGTCCAAAACGTGCGAAAGTGGTTTTTTCGGGGGTCAGCCCCCACCCCGGGGAACCCCCTGGAAGGGTTACACCTTGGGGGGACGGGAAACGTTCCCGGGTGCGGCGGAAATTCATCTTTCCCTCAGTGATTTCCGAAAATGTCTTCGAGGAACCAGTTTTGGGGCCATCCTCCGCTGAAACAGCCCCCCTTTAACCTTTGGGCCGGGGGGGATCTGTTGTGGGGAAAATTCAAAAGTAAAATTTCCGCACTCGGGCCCCTCTAAAACTGTCATGGAAGGGGCCCGGGCTTGTGCGCCCCCCTTTCAAAAAAGGGTTTTAAAAACCGAATTAAAGGACGTCTTGGCCGCTGGGAAACCTCCCCTCTTCCCTCGGGAACCTGCCCGGGTTTTGGCAACCCGCATCAAAGGTAGGGTTTCCCATTGAACCGGAGGGGAAATTTTCGGAAAAGAACGTCTTTCACCCAACCCCCCGGGGTTTCCTTCGCTTGGCACCGGTTTTCCCAGGGGCCCTCCTCGCCACAGCCACCAAACCCCACCGAGGAGCCCATGCGGGTTGGGATGGGGGCTCGTCTTCTAAAGCAATTTTGGCCCCCGGCGTCGGAAAAAGGAACTTGTGCCTTATCTTTTTGGCGGGCCCCGGGAAAAACTTTTAACCGGGAAAGGAAAATTCCCCCAAAGGCCCCCCCCTGGGGGGAAACCCCGCCCCCTTGGGATCTGGGGGGGAGAGGCTTTCCCCTAGGGGGAAAAACCCTCATCCCCAAAAGGGGTTTGGGAATGCCCGGGGCAGGTCTTGTGGGGACTGGAAAGGGGGTTCCAGGTTTCCGGCTTTTGGATTCGGGCCCGGGCCGGGGAACTTCATCCCCCCACCCCCTGGTAAACCCCAGTATGGTTTCCCCGGGGGTGGTTCCCATTGAGGAAAAAAACCCTCGAATCTCCCGGGGTTCAGCGGTGAGCTTTTTAGCACACCTTCCATTTTTTGGTCCCCAAAGCCCTTTTCCCTCCAGTAGGGGGCTCAAAAGGGAAAGGAAACGCCTTCTAGTGTTGCCTTGCCCCTCATCAGCGGTCCTCCTCAACTTCCCATGGCTGCGACTCCACTCTCCTACCCAGCCCCTGGATTCTGGAGAAGTGCCCCCTTTTGGGGTTCCCCCAACTGCCCGGGGGCGTTTTTTTGAAAAAGCCCCATCCCCTGGGGGTTTCCGCCTCGCTCGACCCTTCGGGAGCCTTTTCCCCGGGGCGGGCCGCCCGAATTTCTGGGTACCCAAAGTTTTCCCTTTGAGGGACGGGCCGATTTCCCCCGCCCGAATCCCCAATAAATTGCCCGTGACTTTTTTTGGGGGGTTTACCAGCCCCCCCCGGGGCAGAGCCCCCTACCCATTATGGGTTTCCTAAACCCCAAACCCCTTTTCCTAAAGTAACATCCAAAAGAATCTCGGGAAAAGGGGTTTTTCCCCCGGGAAAATTCCTGGGTTCCTCCCCCCGGGGTGGGGGGGTTTTTTTTCCCGAAAAGGACGGTACCTTCGGCCTCTGTTTAGACTCCCGGGGGGGTCGAACAAGATAAAACGGTGAAAAACCCGTTACCCTTTTCCCCTTTGTTTAACAGAACTTTTTTTTAAACCGCCTGCGGGGCCAAAGATTTTCCCAAGTTTGGATTTGAGAGGGGCCTACAACTTGGTCCGAACCCGAAAAGGGGGAAAAAATGGAAAAACGGCCAAAAACCCCCCAGGGAGGAAACTTTGAGTCCCTTTGGGATCCCCTTCGGATTTGGTGTAATAGCCTGCCTTTCTTTCAGGACTCGGATAAAACGTTTTTCAAAACCCCCTTTTATTTCCTGCGTGGGGGTTTTTCCTTTGGATGAACCCCTGGTGAAAACCCCTTCCCGACCTCGAGACCCACCGCAGTCATGTTCGCCGGGTTTTTGAAGCTCCCCCGGGAAAACCCTTTCTGAAAGGGCCAACAAAGGGCGTCCCTCTTCCTTCAACTAGCCTTCCCTTTCCTGGGTTACGAAATTTCTAAACCAAGGCCTCGGATGGCCCCACCCAAAAACGGCCCCAGCCTGTTGCAGTGACCCCCCCCCAGTCGGTTTTTGGGGGTATACACCCATTTTTGGTTTTTTCTGTAATTTACAAACCGGGCCAATTTTTCCCCTTCATTTCCCTACCGGGGGGCTCGATAGTGGCCTTCAAAAAAGAAACAAGCCAATCCCGCAAGCGGGCCCTTCGAGGCGGGAAGGGGCCCTTTTTCGGGGCCCCAAAGTTTCCCTTTCTCTCGGAAATCTACCCTTTGGGCAAAACCGGATCCCGCAAAACCCTTTTAAAGTTGGGTGGTTGCCTCGCTGGGGGAGCCGGGGGCATTTTCTTACGAAAAAAGGGGCCCTTTGGGTAAGATGTAACGGGGCCTTCTTTTCCAAAAACTTCCCTGTCCCGAGGGGAAATTTTAAAACGTTTGGCAAACCGGGGACCTACGGGCCCAAAAAAGGGGGCCCTGGAGGGGGTGGGTTATCTGCTGGGGGTTGCCATTTTCCTACAATCTCTCGGAACCCCAAAAAAACCCTCCAATATCTTCAGAGGGCCCAGCACTTAACCCCGCCAGGCTACGGGGGGGTCGCTCTTTCATTCTTTCGCCCGGGCCCCCCCCCGGGAATTACCCCCAAGGAAACCCCCCATTTCCCCCAACCTTTTTTTTCCCCCCAAGAAGAATGTGAGAGCTAAACGCCCCCCCGCCCCGGGGCCTCCGGCGGGGTGGGTGAAAAATATTTAACTCCTGACACATTTTTTTCCTCCAGAACGTCTTTTTGGCACCCCAGTGGCCCTTGGAAAGGGGTTCCCCCCGGGAAAGGACTTATGTGGCCCTCTCTCCCGGCACGTTTTTTTTAAAAGGGGACTTTGCTCTTTGGGGGCCGGGCATCCCGGCGCCGAAAAAACCATCCACCTGTTTTCCTTTGGTTCTATTGGTGGCCAAAACCTTGAAAAGGGGATGTTAAGGACTTCTTTTTGGTCTTGGACCCTGTCCCCGCAACAAGATGCCACGCCACAACCCCGGAAAGGCCCTTTCTACAGCCATCCCCAACCCCAAACCAAACCCTTGGGAAAAAAAACATTTCCATGGACTTTTATAACTGATCTTCCCCCCCGTCGTCTGAAAAACCCTTAAATTGGGGTTCCCCCGATCGTTTTCTCCAAAGGGCGCATTTCGCCCCGGGTTCCCAGCTGCCATCTGCCCCCCGTTTTGGGGGGAGCTCTTCTTCCTTCATGTGTTTCCCTCTACAAGGGCTCCCTCAGCAAATCGTCTCTGACCCGGGGGTTCATTTTTTCTCCCGGGTTTTTGGGAAAACCCTGTGTAACCAACTTCGGTGAAGCTCGACTTCCTTCGGCCTACCCCCACGACAAAAAGGCCGGGGGAAAAGGGTCAACCAGGTCTCGGGTGTTACCTTCGCTAGGTTTTTGCTCCGGCCCCGACAAGATGTTGCTCCAAATTGTGCCATGGGCGGAGTTTCTCTTATAAATCCCCGAAGTTTGAAAAGGGGGGGTCTCCCCCTTTTACATTGTGTATGGGCCCGCACCCCGCCCCATCTCCCCTGGGAACCCCCCTTTCCAAAGGCCCCGGGGCCGACGCACTTTGGGTTTAAGACAAGAAGGCCCCCTTCCCGGTTTCCCCGAAACCCCCAGTCTTTGCTCCGCGCTTCTGAGGCCCTGAAGAATAAATTTGGGGAAAAAAAGAAACCCTCCTCCGGGTTTTTCCCCAGGGGACAAAAAGGGGTGGCTCCGGCTAGATATGTTCCCCCCTTAAAAATTGCCTTTCCTTTACAAACCCGGGGACCCGTTTCCCCCGGGGCCCTTTGAGGTCATCAGCCATCAACCCGGGGTCCCAAAAACTTTCCGGGGTCCCCCCTACTAGGGGAATTCCCAACTCGTTTCTTTTCTCCTTATGAAACCCCCCGGGCCCTCAACGCTTTTTTTCCCCCGAAAGGGTGGGTTCCCCCTCCGTCTGGGGGCTGAAGGCCCCCAAAGTCTTCGAGGTTTAAAGAGATTTGGATGGGGAGGAAACTTTGAGGGAAAAAAAAAAAAAAAAATTTCTTTTTAGTGGAATGGAAAAGGGGTTTGGGCCTTTAGGAGGGGCTTTTGGGAGCCCGGGGGGAATATTTGAACCGCAGCCCCCTTTTCCCGAGATTTCCCCCAACCCCTAAGAGAGGGGGGGCCCCAAAAGGGGGGGGGGGCCCCCGGGGGGGGACGTCACGGCCCCCGCGACCATTGTCCCCCGGGGCGCGGCGCTCTTCCTCCTACACCCAGCGGACCCCGTTCCCCCCGTCGGGGTTTGGGGTCCGCTCAGCCCCCCCCCTCCCCCCCCGCCGGGTTAATTTTTTCCCGGCCACGCATGGGTCAAACCTGCTCCTCTCCCGGGGTTGGGAGTCCGCCCCTAGGGCGCGCGTGCGCCGGCAGTTTGGGAAAATTTTAAAAGGGGGAGAGGCCCCAGGGGAAATTTGTCATTGCCCGGGCCCCTGCTCCTAATTTTTAAGGGCGGCCTCTTTTCCGGTGGGCCTCGCCGGGGTCCTTTGGGGATATCCATTGGGAAAAAAAAGCCTTCCTGTTTTTGTCTAGTTTGCCTACCGTGTTTCCGAACCTCCAAATCTACGTTTACCGACCCACGAACCTTGGGCCCCCAGTCCCCCGACCCCTTTCCTGTCTAATTTACGAACCAGAGCCGCCTGTCCTGGGCCTTTTGCCTTCCCTGAAACGAGCCCCCGGGCCCGCCGAAATTTTGTCCCGCCTATCCTTTGGCCCCCACCCCCCCGGCAAGCCCCCCCAGTGGAAAAGGGGCCCGGTAAGACTCACGCCGCAGCAAGAACCCCTCCCGGCCCTTTGGGGGGGGGCTCTGGTGAATACCGGGGCCCACTTAGATTCCCCTCCCTGGTGGGGGGCTTGCATCGCCTGCGGTGGTCCAGTGGATCCACCTCCAGACCGTTACACGACAATTCACTTTGAAGCACTTTCCTTCATACATGTCTCCCATAGATTTGGTCTCTCAACGGGTGATATCTTAATTTTGCTTCTCTGATTGTCATCTGAGTGAAAATTACTATGTTCTTAGGGTCTAATTTTTTTTACACTTTTGCTCTGATCTCTGGTCTTAATTTTTCCTGCTTTTATTTTCTTTTTCTGTCTTTTGTCTTCACCTGTTTATCCCCCATTTACCTGCAGGTTCTGTCTTTTTTTAATCTTATAAATATTGCCCAGGAAACATTGATCCCAACTCCCCAACACATCAATAACAGAATGGCTGAAAAAGTAAAGCCTCAAGATGCTGCAATGGAACAGTCAAAGTCCATACCTCAACCCCACTGAAACGCTGTGGTGAAGCCATAAGAGAGCTGTGCATAAACCAATGCCTCAATAATCTGATGCAATGTTATGCAGCAGTTTATAAAGAAGTTTATAAAGAAGTTTCTCCAGACTGAGTGACTAATACAGTCAAAACAATTACTTTAAGTTATTGTTGTTTAAAATGATTCTACAAGCAATTGATTCATGTGGTGTGCTTAGTTTTTCATATATTACTTTTCCATTTTAGCTTCATTTTTTTGATACATATATAATAAAATGTCACAATCTGAGGATCCCATTTACCTAGGTTTAAGACCTTCTAAGGGCCAGAGTTTTTTTTAAGTACAGTTGAAACCAGTTTACATACACTATATAAAAAGACACATATGCATATTTTTCTCATTTTCTGACATGAAATCAGAATAATCCTTACCCATTTTAGGTCAATTAGGATAACCAAACTTATTTATATTTGCCAAATGCCAGAATAATGAGAGATAATTTTTAATGCATTTTTATTACTTTATGCAAAGTCAATAGTTTACATACACCAGTATTACTATGTCTTTAAACAATTTCGGACAGACCATATAATGATGTCATGTTTTGGAAGCTTCTGGTAGGTTTATTGGCAACATCTGAGTTAATTAGAGACACATCTGTGGAGGTATTTTAAGGCATAACAGAAACACACTGCTTCTGTGTGTAAAATCATGGGAAAGAAATCAGCCAAGATATCAGGGAGAGAATTGTGGGCATGAACAAGTCTAGTTCATCCTTGGGTGCAATTTCCAGATAACTGAAGGTGCCTCGTTCATCTGTACAAACAATTATACGCAAGTACAAACAAGATGGGAATGTCCAGCCATCATATTGATCAGGAAGAGGACGGGTGGGAATGTCCAGCCATCATATTGATCAGGAAGATGAATGTGCTTTGGTCCGACATGTGCATATCAAACCACGAACAAAAGCAAAAGACCTTGTGAAGATGCTGACGGAAGCTGATAAGATTGTGTCATTATCCACAGTGAATCAAGTACTGCATCAACGTGGGCTGAAAGGCCACTCTGCCAGGAAGAAGCCATTACTCCAAAAGAAACATATAAAAGCCAGATTAATGTTTGCAAATGCACACAGGAGCAAAGACCTACATTTTTGGAGACATGTGCTGTGGTCTGACGAAGCTAAATTTGAACTGTTTGGCCACAATGACTATTGTTACATTTGAAGGAAAAAGGGAGAAGCTTGGAAGCCTACGAACACCATCCCAACTGTGAAACACAAGGGTGGCAGCATAATGTTGTGTTTTTTTTTACTGCAAGAGGGACTGGTGCACTTTACAAAATAGATGGTATTATGAGGAAAGAAGATTATGTGGCAATATTGAAGCAACGAATGGAAAATACGATACAGCTCACCGCAGAAGTGACCCACCCCCTGGAGATAGCACGGATGGGTCCAAAGCAAGCCCGTAATGAATCCAAGAAACAACGTATAGGTATCCAGCTTCAATCCAGGTAAGGTAAAATCTCGTAGTTTTATTTCATATTCAGATAAAAAGCGTACATGCGATACACCACATAGCAATATTGAAGCAACATTTAAAGACATCAGCCAGGAAGTTGATGAAGCTTGAACAGAAATGGGTCAAATTTTCAACCAACTATTGTGATAAGCTTGTGGAAGGATATCCAAAACATTTGACCCAAGTCATATAGTTAATGGCAATGCTACCAGTCTCTCTCTCTCTCATTATTCTGGCATTTGGCAAATATAAATAATTTTGGTAATCCTAATTGACCTAAAATGGGTAAGGTTTATTCTGATTTCATGTCAGATAGTGTGAAAAACATGCAATGTGTCTTTTTATATAGTGTATGTAAACTTCTGGTTTCAACTGTATGTTCTAATATGTAAACCATATAATTCAGAAGGAGTTTTTTTTCTAATGTCTGCAGGTATTATGTTCTACTTCTGTTCTACAAAAAAACACTTTTTCTTCACAAAGAAATTTGAGTCACCCCACAAAAATCTTATTCTATTAGCTGGTAGTTTTTAGTAGTTACCAATTTGCCATAGCTCAAGCATGCTATATGAAATCCTATGACACTTCTTATGGTTTGTGGAAGTGGCTGCATTAACTAAATTTTATTTTTAGAATATTAAAAAAGTAGCAAATATGATATATATCAGATCTTCGCACAAAGGAGAACGTGTCTGGTAGAATTAGACAGCAGAAAGTGCCACTTCTTTTTTATCCCCTCACATAAGGCTATGTCTATATTTTACATAGAATCTTCTATACATAAAATGAAGCTTCATTTTGTAAACTTCTCTGTAAAAATGGCTAACTGGTTGCTTTGGGCTAGGATACTTTGTCTCTGGGACACTTTTCGATTCATAGGGCTATACATTTTGTAAGCGGTTAGAATTTTAAGATAATAAAATGGATAAAAAAGGAGGTTATCTTTTTACTTTATATATATTTACTGTGACAAATAAAAGGGTAACAATACCTCAAACTTTTCACTTTAAGGGTCTATATCTCACCATCCACTACAGCTTTGAACGTGAGACTACCATCATTTTATAGACACTCATTTTGGCTCTCTCATACATAAATTTGACTTGCAACTATTTAACATATGTTTATTTATGCAGATTCTTATGATATAACTGCATTGTTATTGTTTTGCTCCTGGTGGCGGAACAATCTTTTTCTTCTTGTATACTACAAATTACAACCTGTTCTCACATTCCATAATAGCTCAGTGTGTTGTTAAGTAAAAGGTAACTGGTTCAAATCGAGGAGCAACCATGAAGAAGATTTCCCAAGAAAAGAGAAACTGTATCATCCAGCTCATGGATAGCGGTCGCTTGGCCAAGAAAAGCTTGCCATGACAGCTGGAAGAATATGAAATGAAGTCCGTCTGTTCATTCCAAAACCAAGGGGTGGACGTATAGGCAAAATATAGGAGTCAACAAGTTGACTCATCTCAAGATCTATCAGTTGTTTTGCGACCAACACAGCAGTGGAGGTGGCTCGTATGCTTTGTAATGGTGAGAGCACAGACGTACATACAAGCACCATGTGACATGCATTACATATGCCTGGAACGGTGGCCCAAAAAAAGGTGAATAAGCCTGGACTTCAATATCATCATAGGAAGCTTTGACTCGAGTTTACAAAAAGGTATGAAAAGTGGACAGTAGAAGTTTGGAAACTGGTAATTTAAAGTGATGAGATCAACGTCAATAGACTTAGAATTGATGGGTGCAGATGGGTCTGGAAGAATCAAGGGAAAAGGGGGCTAATGGATCGAGAAATTGAAGAAACTGTCAAGTTTGGTGGAGGAAGCCTGGTGATATGTGTCACGGATGCCTCGTCCCGGGTCGCAGGCGCATCTATGCCCCGCTGCAGAGCGGCGCCGCGTCCCGCACGTCGGGTCGCGGGCGCGCTCATCCCCCTGCCAATGCCCAGTCTCACTTATCCGGCCACGCTCCTGCTCCGGCTGTCTCTGTCCCTCGGCGCGCGCGGTCCCGCTCCCTAGGGCGCGCACGCGCCGGCAGTGTTAAATTTAAAGGGCCAGTGCACCGGTAATTGGCTATTGCCGGTCGCTGCCCCTATTTAAGCCTGCCTCTTCCCAGTAACCTCGCCGGATCTTTAGTGCCCTTTGCCTATAGAGAAAGCGTTCCTGAAGCCTTGTTCTGATTTGTCGTATACTGTACCGTTGAGCTATGTTCACACGGCTTATTTCAGAACGTATTTACATCGGATTGCCGATCGTAAATACATTCTGAAATCAGGTGAAAATCAGTTTCAAATAAGTGCCACTAAGTGTGGCACTTATTTGGAACTGATTTCCCGACGGATTCACCATCCCCATTCATTATAGGTGGTGAATCCGTCCAGAAATAATTCACATGCACATTGTTTTTCCGGCCGTTTTGCGGCTGCAATCCGCGGCAATCCGGAATGGAAATAAGTGTCGTCTGAACGACGACACGTATTTCCCATTAAAATCAATGTAAAACGGCCAGTTACTTGTTTGTAACTGATTTCACAACGGATTTGCGGCTGCAAATCCATTGCGAAATAAGCCGTGTGAACATGGCCTTAGCCTCCGTCCCTTGACTATGAATCTTGCTGCCTGCCCTGATCTTCCTGCCTGTCCCCGACCACGAACCATTGCCGCCTGTCCTGATCTTCTTCCTGTCCCCGACTACGAGCCTGCCTTCCGGTTTTGTGCCACACTACACCTCGGCTGTCTCTGCAAGCAAGTCACATCAGGGGTAGCGACCTGGTAGATTCCCGCCGTAGCAAGTCCATCCCGCTTTGCGGCGAGCTCTGGTGAAAACCAGGACCTACTTAGATTCCGCTCCCTGGCGTGGCTTACGCCATCGCTTACGGTGGTCCAGAGGATCCACTACCTCAGACCGTGACAATATGGGGCTACATCACAGCCAAAGGCATTGGATACTTGACCAGCATCGATGGTGGTCTTAATGCTGAACTATATGTGAGCATCCTACAAGTTGAGTTACTTCATACACTCGAATACTATGGGTATTAACAGGATGACATTGAGTTCCAGCAGAAGCATATGTCAAGATTGATGAAGAAATGGTTCAATGACAATGAAGTAGAGTTGCTGGATTGGCCACCACAGTCCCTAGACCTCAACCCAATCTAACACATGTGGGTAGAGTTGAAGAGTTGTATTCATACCCAAGTAAGTCAACCAGTCTGCACCAACATTTGGAACACGTAGATGACACCTGGAATCAGATTTCGCTCGAGACATGCTTGAATCTGATTAAGAGCATGCCCAGCAGGATTCAGGCAGTTTTGTAAGCCAAAATAATAAAACTTGAACTTCAGATTTTTAGGAACAAAACTGTAATAATGCAGTTACATGACAAGAATATGCATAACTAAGCAAATGGTGAATAGTTGCAAGTCAAATTGAAGTATGAGATAGCCAAGATGATTGTCTACAAAATAATGGTAGTCTCATGTTCAAAGCTGTAGTGGATGGTGAGATATAGAGCCTGAAAGTCAAAGTTCAAAACATTGTTACCATTGTTTTCATGATTGATAATACATGATTTAAGATTGTAGTCTGTCCTCGGAGTGGATACTCAATGTAGGTGCCCCTTTCTTTGTTTCTAAACAGTAGTATGCTTATTATTATTTCCTGCTTATCTAAGAGAGTATTGATTTACAGTAGATGAGTCCTACAGTGATGAGCGACAGATGTTATATAACTCCCATTCCTCCTTTCTTTTTTTTCTTCTATCTGCTGTGTGCAGGATCTCCAGTGTGTCATATTAGATGCAGGTTCACTCTGCTGTGCTCTGACAGGGACAAACCTAATAGCTATAAGCAGGAGACAAGAAAGACAGGTTTAGAGGGGTTTTCTCACCACGGTGTTTCACAGAGCCGCAGTCAGCTTCAGGGTAACACATGTACTACCTCCCTTGCAGCCTTTCAGTAGACAGGCCCCTCCCATTCACTGCATATCTTTGGTGCTCCTTAGCTAAATCTCTGAATAGGCTCAAATACTCCCCGTTGTATATATAGAAGGGCTAACACTATACAAATGTTTTGGCACCATCTAGACTAAAACAATTTAGCACAGAAAAAATAAAAACCCCTGTCGATATCAAAGACAGAGGCTCTTTTACTTGTAAACATCCGCTATGTAAATGTTGCGCCATGTTAGTCTATGATAAAGTATTTAAATCATATTCTACTTCAGAAATTTTTCTAATCTACGATAGGCTAACCTGTGCCACTTCGTTTGTAATTTATATTATTATTGTTTTTGCGGAGTCCAGTACGTGGGAAAGACCTCGATGAAGCTGTCGAGGAGGACTATTAATCATAGATTTAACGTGAACCATCAAAAGTTATTATATAGTCTTCCTCGACACTTCGTCGAGGTCCACCCCAGACTGGAGCCAAAATTTAGCATACAACCAATTGAACACATAGGGAATGAAACAAGAGATAGGCAGAAAAAACTAGGATCTAGAGAAATATACTGGATCTACCATTTAAATAAACTTAAACCCCACGGCCTCAATGAATTACAGGAGACCATTGAGTGATGTATGCGTTATTTGCTAATTTTTTGAGAGTATTATTGTGTATTTTATAGTTGAGTCTGTTATTGTATCTTCTTATTTTTACATATCTTTTATATATGTATTAAATATGTAGATTTATTCATTTTAGGAGTATTTTATGAAAAAGAAAAATGAGTAAAGAGTAAGATATATTTTTATTTATCATGATAATATCTTTTTTAAAATGTATTATTGTAACAATGTATTTGATTATATAATATTGTAACAATAATACATATATCTGTATTAGTATATCGCAATGTATAGTATATGGATATATTGTAAACGGACTCGGAGACAGGCGGGTGAGGTGGCTTTAAGCTGTTCATATCACAGCCCTCCGCCTGTTTCTGACTCCAGAGGAGCAGAGGCGTAACTTGAAGCTCCGGAGCCCTAGTGCAAAAAGTGAAATGGGCCCCCCAGCTACCATGTGCCACTTACAATGCTGGTATCTCCTTATGTGGCAGAAGAGCTTTTGGGCCCCCTCAGGCTGCTGGGCCCGGTAGCGACTGCTACCTCTGCACCCTCTGTAGCTACGCCTCTGCGGAGGAGTATAAGAATGGCTAAGTTTCCTGTTTTAATTTTTTCTGAGGAAGCAGGTCAGTGTACCTGTGAAACGTGTCACTTTTATGGAATAAAGAAACCTTACTACGCCACTACAGCGTTGGAGTTCTTCTAAGAGCGTGTGCCCGGTAAGCAGGATCGTTTCTGAACTCTTCCTGTGTTCATCTTCAACATAACCTAGCATAACCTCTGCTTACCTGTTCAATTTTGCTATCTGCCACAATAATATTAAATGTACCTTGTGGTTCTATAACTCTGTGAGATCTCACTCTTTGACCCAGGAGATTAGTATATCTGCATTTACTTATTTAATTTTTTTTTCTGACCTCTGATGTGAGTTAATGTTCCTATGAGGTGTGAATAGTAATTTTTACATGTTGTATAATTAACTGTAGACCCAGTTGTTACAGCGATTGTAAGTCAACATTTTTTTGTTTTATGATTGAATATATGTAATATTAGTCAACAAGTCTTCTATGGCCATGCTTGACACAATTGTGTGAAATACTACCAGTTATGTCTATTAGTGTCAGCTCATAAATACAGAAGAATCAATTTTCCTGTTACTTACCTAAAGTGACCTTCAAACATGTCAAAACAATTCACCCAATGTGTCTCATTAGTCATGAAATTGCAGACCAGTTATCAGACCATGAATTGGGTGATATCTCCACTTTCCAGAATGCTAATTGTAAGCTAATTACAGAGCTGAAAAGTGTTAAGAACAGTAACTAAACATTAACGTATACAAAAAGCATCTTTGGAAAAACATGCCCATTTCACACTTTGACCACAAATAGATAGTATGACACTAACTACATTTTCACTATGACAAAATGCCCGCCTGAAGATTATCATCACTTATCCAAGTGTTTGGACTGAGCAGTCATAACTTCACCACATCCTTTTGCTTTATGCAAGAAATTAAACCACAAGGAGTAAAAAACAAATCTCAGGAACTAAGTGACAAACCCAAATCGAAGTCCATCTGTATCATAACTGTTGTTCACTAATTTATTTCCCACAGGTTATAAACCAATTACTGTCAAATCCAATGTATCACCTGTAACACTGATCAAAACATCTTAAAACTTTACAAACTGAAGCGCTTTTTTCCCATCTCTATGAATAGTTACCCTAAGGAAACCCATTGCTAATAAAGTACCCTCTTGTATGGAGTTATAATAGGGCTGAGCCTTCTACTGTACCAATGGATGACATCACGCAGATATTTTCCCCTAGAAGAATCTCTTCTAGAGAATAATATCTCTATACAGTATATATGATAGCTACTGGAGCCCTACAGCAGTACAGAGAAGCTATACAGATCCACACTAAGGAGTTGTACAGCCTTACACTCAGTGCCCATGTGCATGGGTCAATAATGTGAAATGAAGTTATGGGTAAACATGGAATTTTTTAAACTGAGCTATATGAATAGAGCATTGAACTGTAGTACATGGCATGGATTCTTTATTGACCCTCAAACTGCAGATCCCTGCTAATAATGACCCAGGAATTCTATGTAAAAAGTAAGTTGTGTAAATGTTAACCCCCTCTGACATGTGATACACATATCTATCCCAATGTTGGCTGGAGAGGAGTGGGTAAAGAGCTGAGCTCTTTCCATAAACCTCAATTGATAGTTACAGTGGACACCCGCCATCGGCAGCCAGGATTGAAGATAACACCAACTTCCATCTTACTTTACTGATTGTACCCTACATCTGGTAGCATAAAATAGCACTGTAGTTTAGTGGTCCCTCAACATACAATGTTAATTGGTTCCAGGATTACCATTGTATGTTGAAACCATAGCCACAGAAAACTGGTAATTAGTTTGCTGCCAAGGCAAATAGGATCAAGGGTTGTATAAGGGGCAGAGAGGCACATGATGAGAACATTGTTCCCATTATACAAGTCACGGTTAGACCAACAGGGAATATGTGTACATTTGGGCACCAGTGCATAGGAAAGAATTGTAGAGCTTGAACAGTACAAAGGCACAAAAATAATAAAAGATTGGGTGGACTACAGTACCCAGAAAGATTGCAAGTTAGGGTTATTTAGTTTAGAGAAAAGACGGCTTCGGGGGACATAAAATTGTTTAAATATATCACAGGTCATTTGAGGTCTCAGATCTATTATACCCAGGATTGATCTAGAACAAGGGGCACCCTTCTACATCTGAGGAAAGAAAGTTTCTGCATAAAAAATAAAAGGATCTTTATGTTGAGCGGTAGACTGTGGAACTCTCTGCAGAGGAACATGTCTGTGATTAATAACAGAGTTCAAAAGGTCGGATGATTTCTGGAGTGTATATTAACAAATTAAGTGACTAGGATTCTGAAGAGGGTCGTTGATCAGGGTTATTTGATTGCCAGATGGAGTCAGGAAGAATTTTTTCCTAAAATAGGACAATTGGCTTCTACCTATAGGCAGATATTGCTTCCCCTGGGTCAACACTTTAGCACAATGTGAACGGGATGGACATCTGGACTTTTTTGGCCTTACAACATGTACTAATTTGGGATCAGGAATGAAATAGCCTGTAGGGCAGCTTGGTTCAGCTTATGGGTTATAAGTCTTAATCATAGGAAAGCAAAGCTAAAATTCCTATCCACCTCCTTCATCCAATCTTTCCCAATTGGTTGAAAATTGATGGACATATGTCTCTTTCAACCGTACTATGTAACTATGTAAGAGGGTGTTACTTAATGACTGCAGAGGCTGGTGAGACTGAAAGAACATTGCAAGGGATGCAGTGGCTGTGTAGCCTTATTAAACATAAAAAAAAAACTGTCTGTTTCCATAACTTAGCAGATACCTATGTTGCGGGATAGACAGGTTTTATTACCAACATCAAATTGCAGTAAATCAATGTTAGTAACTTATTATGCTTGCCAAGTATTGCATGCACATCTAAAGAGCCTGTAGGTCAGTGTCAGACTGGGAGGTCTGGGGCCCACAGGGGAGTTGATCTTGGGGACCACCTTATGTCATGGAAAATTTACCGGCCTCTCAGACATAATGGCCCTTTACCACATAATACAGTGTTCAAAAAACCTGTATTGTGTAGTACAATGTATCACGAACATTTGTCAGCTAACATATCATAGCACAGGGCTAATTACTGCCATCCATATCCCCTTCACCCACATACAATATCCCCTCCACCCACATTACCATGTCCCCTCACCCACATCTAATATCCCCCTCCACATTTCCCTTGGTCACGCACCTCGCCACCTTCTAAAATAATCACCAGCAAGAAAGAAAGTGTAATGTGTAACTCCTATCACAGGGTCAGGTGTTCCCTCACTTTTACGTGTGAACTGAGGATAACGACATCCAATAGAGTGAACGATGTTTGCTCCACTATTTTCCCATAAGCCATTGCTTTATGCAAAACAGTCAGTGAGGTCTGAATGGCAAGTAAACCCTCACACCGACCAATTTATTGGTTCCTCTCCTTAAGGAGAGACTTTTCCCCTTCTTACAATCAGGGACACATGTGCGCTGGCATTATACCCGCGCCGATATAACCTACAACATCACCATATAGAGACCACATAGTGGTCAGACACCAGCTCAGGTATAAGCTACAACACCATCATATAGAGACCGCATAGAGATCAGACACCAGCTCAGGTATAACCTACAACACCCCCCATATAGAGACCACATAGTGGTCAGACACCAGCTCAGGTATAACCTACAACACCGCCATAAAGAGACCACATAGAGATCAGACACCAACTCAGGTATAACCTACAACACCGCCATATAGAGACCACATAGAGGTCAGACACCAGCTCAGGTATAACCTACAACACTGCTATATAGAGAACATAGTGATCAGACACCGGCTCAGGTCACATCACATTACAGTGAATACAGCACTGATCCAATATAGAAGTAAAATAACCCCAGACATCAGGGACTCACCGGAGACATCTTATCTGATGAGTCGTTCTCTTCTCTCATGAGTCATTCTCATTCCCTTTTCTTCTGCATCCGTTCCACACCGTCATGATGACTTGTCCCGGCCACCACACATCCCTGCCGAATTTACACACAAATATCTTAGAATCCTCAATTTTCCAGCATCTCTTTACCCATTCCCACCTCTGTACAAACTACCCAGGGGTGGGAGAGCGGGTACAAGCCATAACTTGGAGGCCTAGTATCCTAAGGGGTTGGAGGGTGCGGAGAGGACTAACCCCCTGGAGATAATACTACAACTATGGGCTGCTCCCCTCTCAATTATATTACCAGGTATGTAGGCAAATGGGCAAGGCCCCAGGTAACTAGATAGACCCTATTTAGGTAGGTAGACCCCCACTGGATAAGTTGGAAGCCCGGCCCCAGGTAGGTTGGTGGGTACCTAGCCACAGGTGGCTAGGTAAATAGCCCCCAGGTAGATATGCAGGCCCCAGTTAGGCAAGTTGATAGGCTACAGTTAGGTTGGTGGACCCCAGTTAGGTAGGTTGTAGGTAGGTGTTGGTGAGTCCCAATTAGTTAGGCTATAGGTAGGTGGTTGCCCCCAGTTAGGTAAGCTGTAGGTAGTTAGGGTCCCTTTTATATAGGCTTCAAGCAGTTAGGGACCCCTTTAGGTAGTATACAGGCAGTTAGGGCTTCCCTTGAAGTAGTATACAGGCAGTTAGGGGTCTCTTTTAGGTAGTATACAGGCAGTTAGGGGTCTCTTTTAGGTAGTATACAGGTAGTTAGGGGCCTCCTTTAGCTAGTGTGCAGGAAGTCAGGGCCCACCCTTTAGCTAGTGTGCAGGAAGTCAGGGCCCACCCTTTAGCTAGTGTGTAGGTAGCCAGGGCCCCCTCTAGGTAGCCATGGCCCCCTTTAGGTAGTCAGGGCCCCCCTTTAGGTGTCCAGGGCCCCCATAGTTAGTCAGGGTCCCCTTTATGTAGCCAGGGCCCCCGTTAATGTAGCAAGGGCCCCCCTTTAAAGTAGTCAGGGCCTTTACTTTATGTAGTCAGGGCCCCTTTAGTTAGCCAGGGCCCCCATAGTTAGTCAGGGCCTTTATTATTTAGGTAGTCAGGGCCCCCATAGTTAGTCAGGGCCCCCTTTATATAGTCAGGGCCCCCCTTTATGTAGCCAGGGCCCCCTTAGTTAGTCAGGGCCCCCCTTTATGTAGCCAGGGGCCCCCTTTATGTAGCCAGGGCCCCCTTAGTTAGTCAGGGCCCCCCTTTATGTAGCCAGGGCCCCCCTTTATGTAGCCAGGGCCCCCTTTTTGTAGCCAGGGCCCACTTAGGTAGTCAGGGCCCCCTTTATTAGTCAGGGCCCCACTTATGTAGTCAGGGCTCCCCTTTAGATAGCCAGGGCCCCCCTTTATGTAGCCAGGGCCCCCTTTAGATAGCCAGGGCCCCCCTTTGTAGTCAGGGCCCCCCTTTGTATTCAGGGCCCCCCTTCGTATTCAGGGCCCCCTTTATTAGCCATTGCCCCCTTTATCGTCAGGGCCGCACTTTATTAGTCTGGGCCCCCTTTATTAGTCATGGCCTCCCTTTCTAGTCAGGGCCCCCTTTATTAGCCAGGGCCCCCTTTATTAGTCAGGGCCTCCCTTTATAGTCAGGGCCTCCCTTTCTTAGCCAGGGCCCCCTTTATTAGCCCGGGCCCCCTTTATAGTCAGGGCCCCCTTTATTAGCCAGGGCCCCCTTTATAGCCAAAGGGCCCCCTTTATTAGCCACAGGGCCCCCTTTATAGCCAGGGCCCCCTTTATAGTCACAGGGCCCCCTTTATAGCCACAGGGCCCCCTTTATTAGCCAGGGCCCACTTAGGTAGTTAAAAAAACACAAACACAGCCACGTACCTGGCTCCGGCTCCCGGCCGCTCCGAGCTGCTGCCCTGCAGAGACGGCGCGGTTAAGTGACATCACCGCGCCGCCCACGTCAGCAGTAGGGGCCGGTGCCCGGCAGGCTGAAGGCCTAATGCGTTCAGCCTGCCAGGGAGATCAGCGGAGCGCAGCGCTAGTGGCGCTGTGCTCCGCTGACACCGCGCAGCCCTGGGAGACGGGGACATTAGTCCCCAACTCCCGGGCCGGTCTCTGGGCGCTCGGGACGCAGGTCCCAGGCGGTCAGTGATCGGATGCGCGGCCGGGCCCCGGGGAGCGACGGCACTGCCTCCGGGGCCCACAGCGGCTCGGGGGGGCCCTCCGGGGGATTCCCCGGTCCCCCGGCGGCCCAGTCCGAGCCTGCTGTACGTACAAACTTCTGCTGCCTTATTTGTATCAAGTGTTTAGTTTATATCTGTTTGCTGTAACGATTTACTATGATGTATGCTTATACTTTGTACGTTCCCTTCTCCTTTAATAAAACAAATTTCACCAAAAAATGTCTGATACCTCAGATTTCAATCATCAATACCAAACCAATAGGCATGTAAGGCTTTAAAATGTTTGTCAAAAGAACATAACACCAAGCCTTCTCTACATATATTTCTACTTCAGCAGGATGCATTTCTAGGACAAAAGTGCACAACATACAGCACAGCCCACATGCAGCCCTCAGTGCCTATGTGTGCAGCCTCCAACCATGCTTTGCCTCTGTCCTAATATTCCAGAAAGTAATATTCATATTTTGACAGCTGCATTCCACTGATGGTATTGTCATGGTGGACACTGTGTAGCTGGCACTGTTAGTGTGGACACTGTACAGCTGACACTGTTTTGGTGGCACTGTATGGTTGACATTGTTATGGTGGACATTGTATGGCTGGCACTGTTATGGTTGGCACTGTTATGGTTGGCACTGTATGGCTGGTGCTGTTACAGTGGACACTGTATGTCTGGCACTGTATGGCTGATATTGTTATGGTGGACATTGTATGGCTGACACTGTTATGGTGGTCACTGTATGGCTGGCGCTGTTATAGTGGATACTATGGCTTACACAGTTATGGTGAGGCATTATGGGAAAGGGGCTGAGAAGCCCACAGCGCCCTCTGTTGTTTGTAACAAATCCTCAATTTTCTTTTGACCCACCGAGTCTTGAGAAAGCAAAAAGGACTTTTTAGCCAAGCCAGTATCTCTCATCTACAGACAACGCTGTTTCGGGATTTTTGTCCCTCTTCAGTGCAGAGTAGAGAAGATACTGGCTGGCTGTGTGGGAGGCATCAAGCAAATTGAGGATTTGTTACAAATAACAGAGGGCGCTGTGGGCTTCTCAGCCCCTTTCCCATAATGCCTTGTGATATGCAGATGCTAAGTAGAGGGCGAAAAGGCAAAACAAAAACTCTACAAGCCGTTCGTTCGGTGCTCTCCCTAAGGAGAGATCTTCCCTTCCTGAGCTACCCGATGCCTCCCACACAGCCAGCCAGTATTTCTCTACTCTGCACTGAAGAGGGACAAAAATCCCGAAACAGCGTTGTCTGTAGATGAGATATACTGGCTTGTCTAAATAATACTTTTTGCGTTCTCAAGACTCGTTGGGTCATAAGAAAATTGATGATTTGTTAGAAACAACAGAGGGCGCTGTGGGCTTCTCAGCCCCTTTCCCATAATGCCTTGTGATATGCAGATGCTAAGTAGAGCGCGAAAAGGCAAAACAAAAACTCTACAAGCCGTTCGTTCCGTGCTCTCCTTAAGGAGAGATCTTCCCTTCCACAGTTATGGACACTGTATGGCTGATATTGTTATGGTGGGAACTGTATGGCTGATATTGTTATTGTGGGCACTGTACAGCTGGCACTGTTATTGTGGGAACTGTATGGCTGCACTGTTACGGTTTCATTGTGTGGCTAGTACTGTTATAGTAGGCACAGTATAGCTGGCACTACAGGTCTGTTTGTGCTATTTTAAGTAACCTAAATAAGTAATCCAGTACAAACAGTTCTTGTATTATCTCTGCATTTCTTCTTCAAAGAAGTATTTATTTCTGACACAATCCTAGGTCTATCGGCTACACTATAAAAATGTCTGATAGGTTCCATAGTCCAAAGAGGTGGAGAGGAAGCCTTATATCATACATGCCAACTCTCCCGTTTTTGGCGGGGTGGTCCCGCTATTTGGGGTCCCCCCCGCCCTTCCGGGGGAGTTGGCATTCCTCCCGCCGCCATCAGGCGGCGGGGGTCCTTTAAATGACCGCGGCGCCGGAGTAGCGCTGGTGCGCTACACTGGCGCCGCCGGTCCGTTCCCACAGGCGGGTTAAGCGGCCGCTGCGTCCGCTTCACCCGCCCGGAGCCTCGCTGAGCAGGGAGGAGGCAGAAGGGATCGCTCCCTCCTGCCTCCTCCCCCGGTATGTCCGGCGCCGCTGTGCGCCGTACACACATGTCAGCGTCCCAGGGGAAGTGATGGCGGCTGCACTCACTTCCCCTGTGACACTGCTGAGGAGATGTCCAGGAGTGGGCCGCTCTGCAGGAGCCTGGTCAGGTAAGTGGATTTTATTATTTTATTTTTATTAGTTTTAGGGGGGCACTGTCTGGCTACAATGGGGGGTCTACCTGGCTACAATGGGGGTCTACCTGGCTACAAAGGGGGCAATACCTGGCAACAGAGGGGGCACTACCTGGCTAACAATGGGGGCACTACCTGGCAACAGAGTGGGCACTACCTGGCTAACAATGGGGGCACTACCTGGCTACAATGGGGGGGCACTACCTGGCTACAATGGGGGGCACTACCTGGCTACAATGGGGGGCACTACCTGGCTACAATGGGGGCACTACCTGGCAACAATGGAGGCACTACCTGGCTACTAATGGGGGCACTACCTGGCTACTAAAGGGGGTACTACCTGGCTACAAAGCGGGCCCTACCTGGCTACAATGGGGGGTCTACCTGGCAACAGAGGCGGCACTACCTGGCTAACAATGGGGGCACTACCTGGCTAACGATGGGGGCACTACCTGGCTAACGATGGGGGCACTACCTGGCTAACAATGGGGGCACTACCTGGCAAACAACGGGGCATCTACCTGGCAACAGAGGGGGCACTACCTGGAAAGCAGTGGGGGCATCTACTTGGCCAACAGAGGGGGCACTACCTGGCAAACACTGGGGGCACTACCCGGCAACCAATGGGGGCATCTACCTGGCAAACAATGGGGCACTACCTGGCAAACCATGGGGGGCATCTACCTGGCTAACAAAGGGGGGCATCTACCTGGCTACAAATTTGGCTCTACCTGGCTACAGAGAGGGCATCTATTTGGCTACAAGGGGGCATCTACCTGCCTGTAAGAGGCACTACCTGGTTGTGGGGGGCTACTACCTGGCTATAAGGGCATCTACCTGGCTTTCTTCCAAAGCCGTTATGCAGTTAGGTGGAGTAGGTGTGGCTTTTTGAAGGGGCGTGGCATACCGGCAAGATGGGCGTGACCATGCAAATTTTTACGCGCCGCCCACTAATATCTCCTGCTTTTTCATTTTCAAAAGTTGGCAACTATGCCCTATATGTGTGTTGTTCCCTCTAGTTATAGTTGTGAAACCACCACTTCTGTAACCCTCATGTCTTCTTTCTTAAGCAGGGGAACACCTTTTCTGATCTCTGTTAGTCCCTAAAGTGGAACCAGAAACTTTCAATAATTTCGAGTATTTAGAATTGAAGCTCTCAGACAGAGAATATCCCTCTAAGATTTACTGCGGCCCCCCCCCCCCCACACAATATGACAATGTGGACAGAAAATGTTGCGCACCCCTCATCTAGGGATATCTATTGTCACAAGCCGTCTGTGCCATTTAACTATCCACAAAACCAAATAAACCATGGACCACCAAGGCTGTGTACAAAAGCAGCTCACTACATTAAATAAGATTAATTTGCTTCACATTACACACTCTGTTGTTTAACATTTAGAGAACTAAATAAAGGACTGTGCTTGTACATAGGATTTTGAAGCTTTTAAAAACATTAAAATATATTGAGACCCCATAAATATGAAGTGCTGAGCTAGTGGTGTGGTCTGGCACAGGAAGACTTTGCATGCTGTACATTCAGCAGAGCACAGTATAATTACATAGTATAGTTTCTTAACAGAACAAAATAACAAAATATCTTTCATATCCCAGACAAAAAAAAATATTGGATTTGCCAACACTTAAAAACTAGAGCAGAAAACAGGCAGTAACACAAAATATTACTGATAAAAACTATACACCAAGCTGTAACAAATAATAAACACCATTCAGTGAGAAGACCCGAGCATATGAGGTTGTTTCCATATGAAAAGAGGTGTTTTCCTGTAACTAAATGTTACAAGAAAAACCAAGAGACGCTCAGATCAACTGCCCCCTGTTAATTATTGGCTGACCAAATTTATGTGGGACTTAAAATAAAGCCTTATCCCCTAGGTCTTTTTATTAAGCATTAAAAAGGAAAGAGACTAAGTCAAGGTGTTACATAGAAAATTATATATTCTGTATTATGATTATTTAACATCAAGAATGAAACAGATATTACTACAGTTGATGTGGAAGCAACACAGACAAATACTTAGCAATAGGAGGAACACCTACTGGATTTTGGCATCTAATCTTTATTAGGGTATTTTTTAGGCATCATTTCAGGTTTAAAACTTAAACAGCCCTAAAAAGACCTCATTTTGGAAATTGCTCCCCTTAAGGACTGTATCTAGGGGTGTTGTGAGTATATTGACCTCACAGGTGTTTCACAGATTTTTTTTAGCAGTGGGCCGTGAAAATGTAAAAAAAAATTTTAAAAAAATATGCATTTTCAGCTTAAAATGTTTCATAATCACAAGAAATTTATTCCAAGTACGGCACCTACAGTTCAAACCAGAAGTTTATATATACTATAGAAAAATACACATATGCATGTTCTTCTCACTATCTGACATGAAATCAGAATAAACCTTACCTGTTTTAGGTCAATTGGGATTATCAAAATTATTTATATTTGCCAAATGCCAGAATAATGACAGAGAGAGAGAGAATTTTTTAAGGTATTTGTATTACTTTGTATTGGCAACATCTGAGTTAATTAGAGACACACCTGTGGATGCATTTTAAAACACACCAGAAACACATTGCTTCTGTGTGTAACATCATAGGAAAGTCTAAATAAATCCGGCAAGATATCAGGAAGAGAATTGTGGACTTGCACAAGTCTGAATCATCTTTCGATACAATTGCCAAATACCCGAATTTTCCTCATTCATCTGTACAAACAATTATACACAAGATGGAAATGTCCAGCCAGCATACCGCTCAGCAAGGAGATGGGTTTTGTGTCTCAGAGATGAATATGTTTTGGTTCGATATGTACATATCAACCCAAGAACAAAAGCAAAAGACCTTGTGAAGATGTTGGCGGAAGCTGGAAAGGTTGTGTCATTATCCACAGTGAAACAAGTACTGTATAAACATGGGCTGAAAGGTCATTCTGCCAGGAAGAAGCCGTTACTCCAAAAGAAACATTTAAAAACCAAATTAATGTTTGCAAGTGCACAATTTAACTGTTTGGCCATAATGACCATTGTTATGTTTGGAGGAAAAAGGGAGAAACTTGGAGGCAGCATCATGTTGTGGGGTTGTTTTGCTGCAGTAGGGACTGGTTCACTTCACAAAATAGATGGCATCATGAGAAAAGAAGATTATGTGGCAATAATGAAGCAAAATCTCAAGACATCAGACAGGAAGTTAAAGCTTGGGCAGAAATGGGTCCTCCAAATGACCTGAAGCATACTGCCAAACTGCTTATAAAGTGGCTTAAGGATAACCAAGTCAATGTTTTGGAGTGGCCATCACAAAGCCCTCATCCCAATTCTATTGAAAATTTATGGACAAAGCTGAAAAGGCAGGAGCAAGTAAGGCGACCTACAAACATGGCTCAGTTACACCAGTTCTGTCAGGAGGAATGGGCCAAAATTCCTAGCAACTATTGTGAAAAGCTTGTGGAAGGATATCAAAAATGTTTGACAAAAGGCATACAGTTTAAGGGTAATGCTACCAAATACTAATGAAATGTATGTAAAGTTTTGCAGAAAGTAATAAAAATGCCTTAAAAAATTATCTCTCTCATTATTCTGGCATTTGGCAAATATAAATAATTCTGGTAATCCTAATTGACCTAAAACAGGTAAGGTTTATTTTGATTTCATGTCAGATAGTGAGAAAAACATGTGTCTTTTTATATAGTGTATATAAACTTCCGGTTTCAACTGTATATGTGGGTGTAAACTGCTGTTTGGCACATGGTGGGTGTAGAAGGGAAGAAGCACTATTTGGCTTTTGAACACAGATTTTGGTGGGTGCCATGTCGCATTTGCAAAGCCCCCGAAGTACCAGAATAGGTGAAACCTTGCAGAAGTTCCCTATTTTGGAATCAACACCCCTCATGGAATTCATCTAGTGGTATATACTGCATTTTTCCAAAATTTTTAGCACAAGGCTATAAAAATGGGTTAAGCTTTTACAGTATTGATTGTGTGGTATAAATTACCTGATGACTTTACTATGCTGGTTTGTTAAATTATAACAATATCAATTTTATATAGTTTTATATAGTAACTGAGAATAAAGCTCGGTTACTGTTATACGAGGCCAAAGAACCAAGACATCTAGGAGCATGTGGCTCCGATATCACGGAGGGCTATGGTGCGCCGACTCGGTAACCAAGCTTTATTCTCAGTTACTGGCTATGTTCAGTCCCCTGATGACGCCACAAGTAAGGTAGAAACATGTTGGGACATTATTGTTAACTGAGATTTTGTATTGTACTCATCAGTATAGGGTATAATAGGGGTTTTGCATAGTAGGGCTAGGTTCCTGTACAGGGTCGCTCTTTATTGGAGCGGGTGCCCTATTTTTGCTAGGTAGGGACCTATGGTAGATATGTAGGATTGTAATGGGGACAGTAAATATTGTTCCAATACATATACCTACCTTTTTTATTGCACTTTTGATTATATGTTTTGGGTCATTTTTTGCTCTTTTAAAGATTTTTTAATCTTATTAAAATTTAAATGTTGGGATTTTAGATACCTTCTCCTAATTGTTGTTGAGCTGTTGTTAGGTGTAGGAGTTTACAGACTGACATTTCCTTGTCAGCATTTTCGTGCTGTGATCACTTGTACACTGTACATTATATAGATAATGCAGAAGGGTGTACCAAGATGACGCTCCATATTATTAGTAACAGCAACATAGCAGCTAGAGAGGCCTTCACTAGGCATCCGTCTGCCATGTCAACCGCTTGGCACTCTGTAATCTTGTCGTTGGGAGGGAGGGGTATGGTGTGCAGGATTAACCCCTTCATGACCTTGGACGTATGCATACGTCCAGGTCATTTGGGTGTTCACGCCCCTGGACGTATGCATACGTCCTGAGGATCGTGTGAACTCTAAAGCAGAGTTCGCGCGATTGGCGCGAGGTGTCAGCTGTATATTACAACTGACATCCCGCAGCGTCGGCCCCGACCCGCGATCACTCCGGGAGAGGGAGAGGGGGGGCGGTTAACCCCTTAATTATCGCGACCATCGGGTCGCAATAACTAAAAGAGATGCAGGAGGAAAATCGCTCCTCCTGCGTCTCTGTCGGCGACAGCACGCACGATCGTGCGCTGCTGTGTGCTGACAGACAGCACGGAGGGCATAGAATGCCTTCTGGGTTGTCTGTGATGTCACGATGCCGGGCAGTGCCCTGTGTGTTGCCATAGGAACCAGTGCACAGCAACAAGCTGTGCATTGATTCCTATTGAATGAGAGATCTAAAGATCTCTCTTTCAAATCCCTATGGGGAAAAGAAAAAAAAAGTAAAAAAAAAAAGTGAAAAACAAGTAAACACAAACACAAATAAAATAAAAAACACGTACACACCCCTTTTTTTCCCCCTTTACAAACGCCAATCACCTCAAAAAAGATCAAAAATAAATAAAGTACCCATATTTGGTATCGCCGCGTGCGTAATGACCTGCCCTATAAATCTGTCATGTTAATTACCCGTACGGTGAACAAAAAAAAAACAAAAAAAAACAATCACAGAATTAAGATTTTTGTTCATCTTGCAGCACATAAAATGGAATAAAAGTGATCAAAAACTCCTATAAACGCCAACATTGTACCAATTAAAACGTTAGTTCATTCCGCAAAAAAAAAGTCCTTTACACAGCTCGGGTATACGGGGAAAATGAAAAAGTTATGGCTCTCAGAAGATAGCGATCATAAATATTCTTTTACACACAAAAACACTTTTTTTTAAAGTGTTTTCAACATAAAAAAACTATATAAATTGGGTATCGTCGTAATCGTATCGACCCACAGAGTAAAAGCTAAATATTACGAATACTGCACAGTAAAACGCTGTTAAAAATAAAAATAAAAAACACTACTAGGATTGCAGTATTTTTTTCACTCTGCCTTCCAAAAAACGGATTTAAAACTGATCAAAAAGCCTTGTCCCCCTAAAAATGATACCAATAAAAACGTCAACTCATCTCGCAAAAAAACAACCTGTACACAGCTCCATACACAGAAAAATAAAAAAAATTTAGGGCTCTCAGACAAGGCGATGCAAAAATGTGTTTCCTGTTTGAATAAAAGCGTTTTATTGTATAAAAGCAGTAAAAAATAAAACAAAATATACAGAATTGGGTATTGCTGTAATTGTATCGACCTCTGAGTAAAGCTAGCATGTCATATCTAACTCAGAGTGACCGCTATAAAAATAAAATAAAAAACACTACCAGGATTGCTGTATTTTGGGTTCAAAACGCCTCACAAAACCTTAATAAAAAGTGAACAAAGTGTTGCATGCACCCCATAATGTTACCAATAAAAGCATCAATTCACCCCGCAAAAAAGAAAGCCCTACAAAGCTCTGCACACAGCAAAATAAAAAAGTTAGACGTCAGAATAGGACAACATAAAAACGCAATTTTTTATAGACCTATTTCTATTGTGTAAAAGTAAATAAAAACATAAAAAACTATTAAAAATTTATACCATTGCAATTGTACCGACCCCCATAGTAAAGTTATCACATCATTTACACTGCACGGCAAATACTGTAAAATTGAAGCCCAAAAAGCAATAGTGGAACTGCGTCCCCCCCCCATTTTCATGGCCCAATGCTAAAAAAAACAATGGAACACCTGTGTCCCCAAAATGCACAATACACCTCTATATGAGGTCCCTGAGGGGTGTTGAATCTAAAATGGGGTGACTTCTGAAATTTCACCTGTTCTGGTACTTTGGTGGCTTTACAAATGCGACATGGCCCCACCAAAATCTGCGTTCCAAAAGCCAAATAGCAATCCCTCCCTAATACGCCCTGCAATTAGCCCATACATCAGTTTACACCCACATGTAAGGTTTGCCGAACTTGGAAAAAATTGCTTTAACAAAGTTTTGGCGTTCTTTTTTCCAGATTCCTTGTAAATATGAAACATTTTAAGCTAAAATTGCAGATTATTGGAAAAATTGTATTTTAAATTTTCACAGCCTAATGCTAAAAAAAAAATTGTGAATCACCGTGGGGTCGATATACTCACTACACACCTGTATATATACCTTAAGGGGTGTAGTTTCCAATATGGGGTCTTTTTAGCACCTTAGGGCCTCCTCAAACCTGAAATGGCGCCTAAATAAAATTTCATTGAAAATGAGACCCCAGAGTCCAGTATTGCTCTTCCTATTCTGGGGCTTTATGGTAGCCAAATAATGCACTAGGGCCACATATGGGATATTTCTAAAAACGTGCAGACCCGGGGAAAATGATATTACATTGCATTTACCTAGTCCACATTTACCGTAATTTCCCGTGAAAATGGATAAATATTGAAAATCTGCAAAAATAGTGAAATTTTGAAATTTCACCTCCACTTTGCTTTAATTTCTGTGAAATACCTAAAGGGTTAACAAACTTCCTAAACACTTTTGTAAATACTTTAAGGGGTCTAGTTTCTTAGAAGGTGTCATTTATGGGGGTATCTAACATTCAAGCCCCTTAAAGCAATGTTAGAACTGGAATGGTCCCTAAAAAATGTATATTGCAAATTTTCGTGAAAATTTTAGAAATTACTACTAAATTTCTAAGCCCTCTAATGTCATAAAAAAAGGACATTTAAAAAATGATGCTTACCTATAGTGGACCATATGGGAGAGCTAGTTATAAAAATAATTTGTGGTGAAAAAAATTATCTGTCTTGCACGCAAAATTTTGGAACTTTCAAAAACACAGATTTTTTAAAATTTTCATGATATTTTTATATTTTTCACAAACAAACAAGGATTGTATGGATACAATTTTCTTACTAACTTAAAGCACAATATGTCACGAGAAAACAATCTCTGAATCACATGATAGGTAAAAAGTGTCAAAAAGTAATTCTCACATAAAGTGACACATGCCAGATTTAAAAAATAGGGCAGTGTCAGGAAGGCCAAATCTGGCTGGGTCCTTAAGGGGTTAAACAGCTGGCTCCAATCCCTGCTGTTAGCTGCAGGAGTCAGCTGTAATTGACAGCTGGCACACATCATGTATGTCGTAAGCTCAGCATTTGAGCCAGCTGCATACATCCTCACTGGCATCATGAAGTAGTCATATACCAAATGTCAGGAAGGGGTCAAAATTACATATAAAATTTTGTCCTTTTCTAGCTGTAATTAATATGGAGATAAAACTCCTGAATAGCCAGGCAGACTAATCTTATTTTACTGCTGGTGCTGCTTATTTCTATGTGGTCTCATTACCAGAATAGAAAAACAGGGAAAGGCAGACAGTGTGAGCCCTAGCACTGCGCCTCACTGACCCTGCCTACTTGCCAACCTGACCCTAGATGGTCAGTGACAACTGGTCGACGTTCCCTTTGCTAGGCAAATGAAACACAGAGCAAGACAAGCAAATACAAAGGAATAGTCAGACAAATACAGGTCAAACCAGAGATAGCAAAAGATACAAAATGGCAGGCAAAAACAAAGGTCAAGAAGACCGGAAAAGAGGTCAGCAATCCAAGCAATATAATCCAGTATGAAACGCCAGCTCAAGCCAGAAGAGACTATTCCAAGCGATTTCCAAGAGCACAAGTGGTCTTCTTATGGAATGCGCTCCGAGTTGTATAGGCTCTTTACCCGGGTGGAAGGGGAACAGACAGATTTTTTAGGGGAGGAAAGAATGACAGAAAACATGGATGGATGGTCGGATTCTAACATTTCTTTTCTCCTCTTCCGGAGCCTACAATCGATGTGGACCGTGAGAGCCATGGCCTTTTCTAAAGTACTGAGGTTAGTTTGACTGACCCAGATGTCTTTGATGGCATCAGATAGGCCCTGTCTGAACAGAGCTTTTAACGCTGGGTCACACCATCCAACAGTTATGCATCACTTGCAGAACTTAGTGCAGTATTCCTCAGTCGATCTTTTTCCTAGACATATAGTTTACGAGATGCGTGGTCTGGCTCAGAATATATGAGCCCCAGGGACTGATAGAATAGATCCCCTTTGGAGCTGTGGGGGGAAGTTAGAGGGCCCAATCATGAGGATCACCCTGTAAAAGGGAGGTCACTAAACCTACCATTTGGGCCACGGATGCAAGTGGCTTAACCCGGAAATCCAACTGACATGATTCCTGAAAAGTGTCAAACTTTTTGCGGTGCCCCAAAAACCGATCTGGGGGAACCATTTTCTGCTCCCTGCCAACAGCTGGCTGTGAGATGGGGACTACCATAGGGGGTGTGGCAGCAGCATTTGTTGCTGGGTGAGGAGGTGTACCTGGTTAGCCAGGTCATCCGATTAGCAAGCTCCTGAATAGTGCTCATGCTAATTCGGATTGCAGGAAAAAAAAGTTTTAAGGCTATCTGCAGGTCAGCACTTGGGCTAGCAGAAGTGACTAAATAGATGGGGTGGAGAACCTGTCAGTTACCACAGAGAAAGTACTGGAATCAGACTAGTACAAAGAAAACATACAATTCAGGCACAGAATCATGGCCAAAAGTGCAGTCCCTGCCTACTTTATGGGCAGAGAGTGGTGAGGCCTGAACAGGCATGGTTATCACAATAAGACTAGGCTACAGGGCAATAAAAAGAATGATAGATGAAAGAATAACAGATTTTTACTGCACTGGGGAGGAGGGTTCTTCCCCATTTTCAGATTCATCTGATAGCACTGACACCTCTCAGGCCATATTTGGCCTGAAAGAGAGAGGTCAAGCAATCCTCTCACTGCCTTCAGAGACATAAACCATGTATATAGGGAAACCTTTAAAAAATTATAAAAAACAACCACCCAATTAAAATAATTCATATATTCATAAATTCAGTTGAATATTGCTTGTCAATAGGAGAAAACAAAATTTTGATGGTAATGTTTCTTTAAACATTTCCAGTTATATTTACACTTCTAAGAAAGAATATTATTATTTTTTTAAATCAACTTTATATACTCTTTCTAAATGTGGATAAATGTAAATATAACAACAGCTAAAGTTCAACATGTCATATCATAATGCATAAAGCTATAACAAAAGAGGAATATTTAGTTATTTTTTATTATTTTACTATACCACAGACTTCCTACAGTTTGGGTGCAGTTTGAAGGATGGATCTGCAGTGGTCTTACCCTATGAAACCTTGTTATATTAAGCAAATTCCCTGACAAAGCAACTACAGAAAACCTCATTTAGTTATTGGAGCCAAAACATTCCATTAGCAACTTATAATTTGCAACTCATTGTGGGTGGGAAGCTGTCGGAATTTGAACATAAACCTCTTATTTAAAAAGGGTAAAAATATTGTTCTGGTTAAAAGCATGTAAGACCTTGGACCCTATGGCATTATAGAAATTTGCAAAAATAATTAAAGCAACTGCATATCCTTAATAAGGGCTTAATAAGGGCAATAAGTTTCATTTACATAAATGCATGAAATGTATTTTATCTTAAACATTACCTACTATGAATTCTTAAGTGTAAATGTCAGCTCTGAAAACATTAATTTAAAGATAATTTTAATGTAATTATGTACACAGACACATTAAATATTACTGTAGAGTTAGTTCTTGTTTCAGCTGCAGCCTCAGAAAAATGAAGCAGTCACAGGAAACCGAAATGAATTAGGTTGCTCCACATAGTGTAGGATGCTGTTGAACTGTTGTGGTTGGCTCGCATACATTTACTGGATGGGTACAGCACAATTAATTTTCTGTAGCTCCAGAGCTCTCAGCTTCTTCAGCAGCATGTGAATTTGCTACAGTAATGCTGAAACCCTCATTGACATACCGTATATATTCGAGTATAAGTCGACCCGAGTATAAGCCGAGGCACCTATTTTTGCCACAAAAAACGGGAAAGCTTATTGACTCGAGTATAAGCCTAGGGTGGAAAATGCAGCGGCTACTGGTGAATTTTAAAAATAAAAATAGATACCAATAAAATTACATAGGCAGGTATAGGCAGTTTAATGTCCCCAATAGGCAGTTTAATGTCCCCCATAGGCAGATATAGGCTGGTATAGGCAGTTTAATGTCCCCCATAGGCAGTTTAATGTCCCCCATAGGCAGGTTATAGGCATTGTAGGAAGGCACAAGGTGCAGTAGTGGACGGACGCTATGTGTCACCGATCTGTCTAAGATCGGTGAAATAAAGCCTATATATTTTGGTGTCAGCGGCAATAGGCCACTGATAGTTTTGTATGTGTAGTATGGCAGTAATGCCGTAATCCGGGTCGGGCTTTATTGGAGCAGTCTGTAGAGTTGGGTGGGATGGACTGCTCCCACACTCCGGTCCTGGGCTTACCAGCCCTATATAAGGCCAGCAGGCTCAGGTGGAAGGGGGTGTGGTCCATTCCTATGAAAACTGCTCAGTGGAGTGAGCAGGAGGAGTGAAGAGCCAGTAGCTGAGCCTGGATAACCGTGTGATGTACTACAGAGACCGGCATACGGGTATTGTGACTGCAAATCAGGACTGTGATTTATGTTTGTTTTGGCTGAAGCAAGCCTGCTGTTTATTTTCCTTGTTTATAAAACCGATGCCAATAAACCCTGCAGTATTGCACAACGAAGGACGGCCTCCGTTTGAGCTGATTCCCACAGCATGTATAGACAGTTTAATGTCCCCCATGGGCTGGTATAGGCAGGTATATGTCCCCCTAGGAAGGCTATAGGCAGGTAATTGCCCCCATAGGCAGGTATAGGTCCTCATAGGCAGGTATAGGCCGTTATAGGCAGGTATAGGTCCCCCTAGGCAGGCTATAGGCAGGTAATTACCCCCATAGGCAGGCTATAGGCAGGTATAGGTCCCCCTAGGCAGGTTATAGGCAGGGTATAGGCAGTACTAGGTAGGTATACGTCCCCCTAGACAGGCTATAGGCAGGTATAGGCAGGCTATAGGCAGTACTAGGCAGGTATAGGCAGGCTATAGGCAGGCTATAGGCAGGTATAGGTCCCCTAGGCAGGCTGTAGGCAGTACTAGGCAGGTATAGGCAGGCTATAGGCAGTACTAGGCAGACTATAGGCAGTACTAGGCAGGTATAGGCAGATATAGGCAGTACTAGGCAGGTATAGGCAGGCTATAGGCAGTACTAGGCAGGTATAGGCAGGCTATAGGCAGGCTATAGACAGGTGTAGGTAGGATTTTAAAACAAAAAAACACCCACTTACCTCGATCCCCGCTGCTCCGTCTCCCGGGCGTGCTCTTCGGTCTTCTGGGAACAGACTGGTGATGTCATGACTGCGGCCGCCCGGAGTCCACTGCGGAGCATGGAGCGCTCGCTGTCTGCACCGCAGTGGTAGCTCTTCTCCTGTATGCGCTCCGGAGGAGTGGCATACAGGGGAAGAGATAGCTTACAGCGCCGGGGCCACCGCAGCGCCTGGACGCTGTCAGGTACTCGGCATTCAGTTATATGCGCTCCCTGAGAGGCTCATATACTGAAGCGTCCCCTGTCTCGCCACGGAGCCATCGCAGCGCCCGATGCGCCAACATGACTCGAGTATAAGCCAGGGGGGATTTTTCATCACGATTTTTTGTGCTGAAAATACTCGGCTTATACTCGAGTATACAGGGTTTTTGCGTCCACATTCTTCACATAAATTTCATGTAGACACATTAACACAGTGAGGCAACAGTTTACATCAGGTGCACACATTTTCTGTCAAGGCACTCGTTCATATTGTACCTCTGCCAGGGGCTTCAGTAAACCTTATAGGGGTATTCTGGATCTGAGAGCTTTACAGCACTTCAATTGTAAATGCCCAAAATGGCAAAGAGATTCTGGCAGGCTCAGACTGGGGAACAGGGAAAACCCAGATGAGCCCCTAAGCATGGCAGACCTGGAGTTTGTCTTTAACTGCATGTAAATCCTCAGGAGAAGCAGAAAAGCAGAGAAAGTCAAAAAGCAAGAGGCAGAGTATAGAAGGCATAAACAGTCATTTACAGTTGCAGTAGGGTGGGTCCCTAAAATAAACTCCACCGCTGGGCCCAGAAACAACTCAACTGGTGGCCCCCCTCCAATCAACTCCACCTGTGGGCCCTAGATATCCCAGTCCAATACTGAATCTGTTTCTACTTTAGAGACTGCCAAGGATCAGAATGGGGTCTTCTGCTCAGTACTCCAGATAGGGAATATGATGCACCAATTTTCATTTTAATTTGTGGTGGTTACATAAGTGGTTGTTTGAAAACTATGACTAGAGAGAACAACACAAATGTAAGGCCTCCCCTCCAACTCATACCTTCCTCTTTGGAGTCTGGAACCTATCAGACATTTTTATGGTATATCTGATAGATCTGCCATGGTTGTATCAGAAATAAATACTCCAGAGGAATAAAAGCAGGGATAATATACAGACAATTTTTACTGACTTGCTCATTTAAGTTGCTTAAAATAACAATTACAAGCCATACAGTGCCCACCATAACAGTACCAGCTAGACCACAGGACGCTAGTTCAAAGGGCTCTAACTCTCTCCATGCAGCCAGCAGCTGATTATAAACTTGACACTGGTGGAGCTGACAATTTGTGCTAAAGAAGTAGAACGGGCTGGCAGTTTTACAGCCCAAAAGACATGTTGGCTTTTTAGTGACCAAGTGGCCGACCATACCATTTTGAGAGTAAAAGCTTTTGATACCCCTGGTTTAAAATATAGCTCTCTGAGTTAGGTTTTAAACAGGGCAAATACATATGGATATTTAAGGTTTTTTTTAAAAATAAATAATTAAGGATGGCGAGATTGAATTCTAACGAAGTGGAATTCGTTTAGAATTTTTCAGGGAAAACTTCGTTCGGAATCGAAGTCAGAACTTTGTTGGCACTTCGTCGTGAAAGAAGGTGCTTTTGATGATAAAATGCTGCGAGCACATGGCCTACATGGCAAAGCACTCTGGAGAAGTAAGGGCATAGCCCACCCTTTGCCATGACATGTGCAGAGTGACGCCATCAAGACCGCGGATTCTTGACTCACACACTATAAAAGATCCGGACGAAGCCGTACTCACACTCTCTCACTGTGCTCATCAGGGAAGGTGCTGCCGCGGCTGATAGCTCCTTACTGAAGATTTGATTTTAGATAGCATTTATCTGTGGGTGTCCTCAGCTTGTCTCAGAGACTGTTCTCTAATGTTCTATTTTCTAATTTTTTTGGGGTATTGGATCAGAAATCCAGTGTTCGCCCCTGCAGCTGCAGATACATTCAATATCCCAAGTGGGATCTAAGTGTAGTTCCTTTGTATTCCCATAAAGAAACAGCGTTTTTACAATACAAATACGCACTTCATTTTTGGATGCTCAATCTATGCGCAATTTTATCATCCAGGAGGTTAATAACGTTGTTTATCTGGAGTGCTGACCCAAGAAACGTCTTTTCAACGCCAAAATATTTCATTTGTTCCTGTAGCCTATTCACAAGCAAGTTTAATTACAACTGTATCTCTTTTTGTTTGCGTTAGAAAACACCAATTGTAACACGCTACAAAGCCTACTATTTTGTGCGCGCAATTCTACTGCGCAATTACATCCAGGGTAAAATTTACGCGTTCGTTTTGCTGGTGTGGCTGACAAAAATAAACCGTCATTTTCCAACGCAAATATATAAACTTATTTCCTGATAGCCTAATTCACAAGCAAAGGTTAATTACAACTGTATCTCTTGTTGTGTGCGTAGAAAACACGCCATTTAACACGCTACAAAGCTACTTTTTTGTGCGGCTCAATTCTTTGCCGCAATTTACCTCCAGGGGTAATTAACTTGTTTTTGCTGGTGTGCTGAACAAAAATAACCGTGTTTTTCAACGCCAATAATAATACATTTTTCCTGTAGCTTAATTCACAAGCAAAGGTTAATTACAACCTGTATCCTCTTGTTGTTGGCGTAGAAAACACGCAATTGCGAACACCTACAAAGCACTATTTGTGCAGCACAATCTACTTCGCAATTTACATCCAGTGGTTAAATTAAGCGTTGATTGCCTGGTTTGCTGACAAAAATCAACCGACTTTTTCAACTCCAAAATAATAAACATGTTTTCTGTAGCCTAATTCACAAGCAAATTAATTACAACTGATTCTCTTGGTGTGGTGGCGTAGAAAACACCAATTGTAACACGCTACAATACTATTTTTGCAGCCCAATTCTATTGCCAATTTTACAATCCAGGTTAATTAAGTGTTTGTTTTGCTGCTGTGCTGACAAATAAACCGTCTTTTTCAACGCCAAAATAATACATTTTTTCCTGTAAGCCTAATTCATGTCCCGAAGGCTAATTAAGCCTGTTTGTGCTTTTACATTTAGTAAAACACACAGTGTTTATAAACGACACATACAAGTAAATTTTTTCCTGCCATTGTGGACGCAATTATATCCAAGGGTTACCCAATCTTGTTACTGGGGTTCATTTGGAGTCAAAAACAGGGTTGTATATTTTTATCATAAACAATATCTCATAAAACATTTCAGTACATTTTAGAACAAACAGTAGTCAGACAGAGATCGTTGCAGTCTGCACCTAATTGCGAGTGCAGCGGCACAAACATTCCTGGAACAGCCCAGGTCGCAGCACAGCAAGGGACGTCGCAGCAGGGTCACTCGTGGAGGCAACAACTGCCGCTGATCATCTAGCAGCCGTGTGTTGTGGTCAGCAACCAAGGTTCCTTGATTGGTTTACTATGTCATCCTCTTCCTCCAGATGACAACTGACAACCCCAGGCAAGGAGTCGGTGGGAACCTCAGACACAACCCTTAGTTGGCCGATGGCCCGGAGCGTGGTCAGCGGGCCCCTCACCTGTCCTCAGCCCGCTCTACCCATCCATTTCCTCAACAGAGATCTATCTATGGACTGGGCCTCAGCGCCGACTATATACGAGGATAACAAATTGAGGATGGCATTCACAGCTACTGGCAGCGAAGAAATGGGGCCAATATCCCCGTGCTTCTTGCAGTTGGCCGCAAAGTAAAGATGTGGAAGAGTGGGTCATGGGAGGTCATGTTGTGAGAGTTTAGCCTCAGCATACCTCGACCGTGATAGAGGACAGCATGACGATGAACACAAATAGATGATGATGTAGCCGACCGCACTTGGGAGCCGGATGTGGCAAGGGCTTCATCATCGTCAGGAGAAGAGGGCGTCAACCGCTTGCGCGACAGGAGCATGCAGCCAGCAAGTGGGTCGTGTGGCCGTGAGACAGCAGGCTAGCCAGCATGTGTGAGGTCGGAGCCAAGCGGCCACTGGGTAAAAAATCGCTTCGCAGTCCAAGGAAGTACGCACATGGCACACGAGCAGCGGCGGCAGTAGTCACTCAGTGCGGAGCGTTGGCGGTAAAATCCGATACTTGGCGGTGTGGCAGAAAGTGAAGCGTGGCCAGGGAGCTAACGTTGGCACCACGGCCCTGCGTCAACACATGCAGCGTCACCATCCGGTGGCCTGGGAGAAAACGTGGCTCAGATGTGTGGTGCCATCCTGCCGCCGCAGCAAACAGCAGCAGCAGCGCCCAGTGAGCACATGCCATTGCAGCCAGTCAAGGCTCCACCACCTCTGCAGAAGGGAGCTGTTTTCTCTTTGACATCATCTCCGGTCCCAGATTCTCCCGCTCTCTCTACTCAAGGCGCCAGCATCGTTCAGCGAGGCGATTGCAAAGAGACAACAGTATGCGTCCAACCAGTCCTAAGGGCGCACTGACCGTGCTCCTGTCCAAGTTGTTGATATTGCAGTCCCTGCCTTGCCAAATGGTGGACGCACCATTCAGAGACTAATGTTTGTGCGAGCCGATATGGGAGAGTTCCAGCCGTCAATTCTCTTTTCCAAATAGCATACCAGCACTTCATAATATTAGAACAGTAAGGTGGGTCCAGTCCTTGAGCTTATCGTTTGTTTCCAAGGTGCACGGCAGCGTGGACCGGTCCGGAGCTGTACACTACGGTATCAGGGCTAAGTAATATATTTACGGCCGCACTGGTGAATGTGCTTCCTGGCCCAGGCACACCAACAACTTGGACCAGAGACGCCGCTTTCTCCTCCATGTTTGTCAAAACTGCTGCTCCTACCCAATGTCCACCTCCTCCTCCTCCACCATCACCACCATCTCAGCCTCCACAAGTACTGCACCATCATACCACATGAGTAAGGGCACAGCGGTGTCCACGCAGTTCTAACCCCTGGCGTGGCTCGCGAACGAAGTCACACAATGGGTAGGAGACTGCTCTGCGCGTCATGCAGCCAGAAATCGATGTTGCTTTCTCCGCGCCAACTCTAATCGGAACCATGGTGAGCGGACAATGGGAGGAACATGGTGTCCGCGCTCGAGCACCGAGGAGGATGTCCCCATGCGCCCTGCATCTGCACGTTTCAATCTGGTTGTGAAAAGGTTCCTGAATCTTTCCAACGATCTTCAAAACAGTCTGAAATGGCCAGGAAACTGTGGCATGCACGTTATCATTCGTACAAGCCAGGAACACCCTCCTCGATGTTGCTGCGGCAGAACGCCTCCCCCAACACTCTCTGAAATGCGATGTTTTCCACTCCGCTGGAATTCAGCCTGCCAGTTGGACCGACTGTATGAACAAGAAAGGGCCATAACAATTTTTTTGATGAACCTGGCAGACAAAGTATCCCCTTGTAACGTTTTGATGTCAGCCATGGCAAGCTCATGTGCTGACACCTGCCGTTTTGTTGAGGCCATGTCGAGAAGTGCACGTTAATTTGGTCATTCTCCATGCACGATGAATAACGTCATTCCACTGCTTCATGTCCTGCAACAGATGCTGAAAAAATCTGTCTGGGCAGGGGACTGGAGACGTAGCGACTACATCTCAAGGCCACATGAGTCCCTGGGATCTGAAATGGAGGAGAGAAGGACAGTGGAGCAAAAGCATTTGTCTGTGAAATGAGTGATTTTCTACCCAGGTGAACAAGTAGACGGGAGAGCAGAGCAGCTGGAGGAGGTGGATGAGCGATGAAGGAAGACGAGCGATTACCCCCAACACCGAGCAGTATACAGTGGTAATGAGGCAGGGAGCCCCTCGAGTCAACATTGTGTCAGATGGCCCGCAGGCATGCATATTGCCTGCTAGAGACAGCCGAATGAGTCACATCCTGCAGAGGGAATGACTTCTGGCGCTCCACCCTATGACCCACGCTACCGGTCCAAAAGGGACCTATTTCACAGCTATTGAAGGAAACAAACTCCAAATACTAAAGGAAATCCGTCCGTAATCAGTTTGGGCGCTCCTATTGCGGCATCGTCCTCCTCTAGACAGGTCCCGTACTGGTGGGTTCCCTCAGCGCTCACGTAATGTAATTTTTTCTACTGCCGGCTGCTGGTGGGAAGGTTGGGGGTAAGGACAGTACCAGCTCCATCAGAGAACCTAAGACTGGAGTCACTGCTGACAGCATCCTTCACCCCCTAGTGAGGAGGGCATCGCCAGCAGCACACAGCAGACCTGGAGGCATCCCTGAACCAACAGGTTTTGGCCTACTTGACAGCACTCCTGCCACCTCAGTTAGAAGATCCGCTGGACAACTGGGCCACCAAACTGGATTGGTGGCCGCATTTGCCGAGTTGCAGTGGAGAAGCTGGTATTGCCCGCCAGTGGGGCATCAGAGCGGGGTGTTCAGTGGCGCGGGGCCATCGTTCACCCCAAGGATGAACCCGCATGTCCACGTAAAATGTGGAATGACTGACCTTTGTCCAGAGATGAATTCATGCGGGGAGTTCGCCAGGATTTCCACACACCAATGCTTTTCTTAGGCGTCAGTCTGGGTTCAAACTACCTGCTCAGCCACATTCTGATGCCGCCCACCCGCCTGATGCCACACATCTGCGTGACAGTTTCCTCCATCCTGCCTACCACCATCTTTACCTGGACGGTATTGCCACCCACCTCAACACCTCTGTCATTGTGGCCACTCTCGACCTCAAGCTGCTGCGTGCTGTTTTGCTGTTTCCGCGTGACATCCACACTGTGTCATTGTTGCCACTGTCTGACCTCATGGCTGCTGCTGTGTGCTGCGCCATGTCGCTCACACGTGTCATTGTGCCACATGCCGACCTCATGCTGCTGCCGCCGTGACCTCCGCTCTCAGTCATTGTGCCAACTTGTGGCTCCCTCCTGTTTTTGCCACCCCGAATGTCCATTGTCCTGCCTGATCTCATACGCTGCCGCCGTGACCTCCACAATCTGTGTGGATTTGCCACTCTGGTGCCTAATACTGTTTTTGCTGCCTCCCCACCCCCCACCCCCCAGGGCCCCCCCCCCCCCAGAAATGACATTTGTGCCACTGCCCTACTCATACTGGCTGCCGCCGTGACCTCCCACACTTGTGTGATTGTCCACTCTGTGGCCTAATACTGTTTTTCCGCCTCCAAATGTCATTGTGCCACTGCCTGACCTCATACTGCTGCCGCTGTGACCTCCACACTGATGTGATTGTGCCACTCTGTGCCTAAATCTGTTTTTGCCGCCTCCAGAATGTCATTGTGCCACGGCCTGACCTCAAACTGCTGCTGCCGGACCTCCCCACTGTGTGATTGTGCACTCTTGGCTAATACTGTGTTGCCCCGTTCAGAATGTCGATTGTGCCACTGCCATGACCTCATACTGCTGCCCGCGGGACCTCCATACTGTATTGATTGGGCCCTCGCTGTGCCTAATACTGTTTGCCGCCTCCAGAATGTCCATTGTGCCACTGCCTGAACTCATACTCTGCCGCCGTGGACCTCCCACACGGTATCATTGTTCCCACTCGTGGCCTAATACTGTTTGCCGTACTCCAGAATGTCATTTTGAGCCACTGCCTGACCGCATACGCTGCCGCCGTGACCTCCACACTGTGATTGTGCCACTCTGTGGCCTAATACTGTTTTTGCCGCCTCCAGAATGGTCATGTGCCACTGCTATCTCATGCTAGCTGCTGTCGTGACCCTCACACTGTATCATTGTGCCACTCTGTGGCCTAATACTGTTTGCCGCGTCCAGAATGTCATATGTGCCACACCTGACCTCATACTGCTGCAGCCGTGACCTCCTCTCTCATTCATTGTAGCCACTCTGTGGCTTCCTCGTGTTTTGCCACCTGCAGAATGTCATTGTGCCACTGCCTGACCTCATGCTGCTGTGGCTGCTGCTGTCACCTCCACACTCTGTCACTAATGTTGCCCTCTTAAGTGCCCAGGGAATTTTATAGTGAAGCGATTCTAAGAGCGGCGGCAGTCATCTGCGTGTCATACTAAACACAACAATGGTATGAAGCCAAACCAAGCTCCCTCTGCATATTTAAGCATGGCACAACGTTCTACAGCACCCTGCAGGCTCTGTGCAGAAATTCGCCCATCTCTAAAAATAATGAAATAACCTGTCACAGGAGAATAATTTGTGGGGTGCTGGTTAAGTGCTTGCTGGGTGGAAGTGCCAGTAAGCCACTCTCTCTTTGCCAGTTTTATTTAGTAAAAGGGCTTGGGCAGCAAGATAAATCTTTGCCCAGGGTGAATAAAAGTCGAGGGTAAATAAATATCAATGCCAGAGTATATGACTTGTTCGAAATGCAATACAGTTCAAAATAGGAGTGTAATATTACTTAAACAGGCAAGTGGCTTCATACAACATGATCCAGATAGAATAGAAAATCACACTGTAAATGGTGTATCAATATTGTCAATACTTATATCATATGAGGAAAGGATTACAAGAAAAAGAAAAAAATATTTTTGTTTTTTTTGCTGTCTGTTGAAGGGATTGTCCAGGTTATAATTCTAGTGGCAATTGCTGCTGCTAGGCAATAAAAAGTCATACATACCTCCCTATTCCCTTCTGCTGCACCACTGCCTCTGCCAGGACTTCTGTTTCCTTCCGGAGCCATGATTTCCAATCAGTGCTGTCAAGAAAAGACACGTGACCACTGTAGCCAATCAGCAGCTGCAGAGTGCATAAATAGACTGCCGGGAGCCGAAAGTAAAACGGAGACTCAGCAGAGGCAGCACTGGAATGAAGGCAGGTGTGGAGGTAACCCTTTTTGTTTTCTGGTAGCAACAGTCACCAATAAAATTTTGACCTGGACAATCCTTTTAATTTGATAAAGAGCACTGGCTGCTAAAGTAACATATGTATCATGTCTATGTTTTATTCTCGTTAAACTAATGGTATTTATGGAAAAAAAACAACACAAACTTTAAGTAGCACAAATGATTGCCCACACACAGTAAATGCTGTATTCCGTGCAATGCTCCCCATTCCTTCTCTAGTTATTAGAGGAAGAGAGTGATTATTTAAGTGTACTGAGTAAAATGTCTTGTGGTTGGTGTCGATATTTGGAAAACAACCCGCAATTTCCCTCTCTCTGGTTAATGCCAAGCAAAGCAGGTAATTAGTTATAGCGTTGGTACCACTAATATCTTACAAATGCTAAATGGTTTGGACGATTTATTTGCTGAATAACTAAGAAATGTTAACCGGATGAAACCTTTGTAAAGAAAAGAATTGTGTGATTGGATTATGAAAGTGTAACTGTTTATCGCTGCTAAAAGAAATTTTACATAACTGTTAGCAGTGGAGTAACTTGAAGCACCAAGAACCTGTAGCAGGGCCTCCCGCTTACCAGGTAACCTTAACAGTAAAATACTGGAGTTGTCTTGTGTGTATCAGTGCCTCTGGGCTTTCTTAGACATTGGGCCCTATGGTGTCTGCTACCTCTCGACTCACTACAGTTATACAACTCAATATAAGCACTGATTCTATGAAGTTGGGGCATGGGCACTACAGGGCTGCTGTTTTTAAATATAATCTTCTTTTGGTTGCTGGACCTCATATCAAAATTGTAACTGTTTTATCAGTCAAACCATTATAGAGATTATAATTAAGGAAGATGAGGTCCCGGTCTGTCAGTGCTTGAGACTTGGCACTATGTAACTGTGAAGTTCAGTGGCTCCACCAGTCTAATCTATCTATAGCACTTTATTTTTTATATTGTTGGTCTTGCCCAACTGTACTTTGGCCCATATTATCGCTACAAGATCCAGACCTTATTTCTACTGGACAAACCTATGGTCACCATAGAATTTTTTACTTGGGTGAGTAAAGTTATTGTCTCGCGCAATGCTGTCAAGATCATTGCATACTTTGAACGAAGTCTAATCTGTGTGTCCGTATCATGTAGTCTATGGAAGAATAGATTTAAGTTACAAAATATATCCATTCCTATTTTCATTCTTTCAAATTGTTAGAATTTGGTGTAGCAGTTTGTAGGAGCTCTGATGTGGTGGTAAGCATCAGTGGAAATGGCAATGTTTTCAGTTAAAGGCAGAGCTTATTGTTATGATAATGTCAAAGCATGGATTTTAGTCAACCTTTTGTAACCTGACTTGAGATAGTATATCCTATAGTAGTTGAGAAATGTTTCCATTACTAAGTTTGATGATGATTTATGGAAAACATTTTGATGGAAGGTATAGTTGTTAATACAACTATAGAGCTTCCACTTAACTATTGTCATTTTCAATAAATTAACAAATGTAATGCTTGGAAGGTAGTATACAAAGTCCCCTCTTTCCCCTCTTAACTCCAGACCTTTTGATTCCAGTTATATCCATGCTCATAACCTTACAGAACATAAATGTATGTAGTATTTGTATCTCAGCACTGGAAAAAATTTAATGCACTGAAATCAAGATATGTTTTTGATGCCAACAAAGATGAGTTTTGCTTCTTCAAATTTTTTTATTGAAAAAAAAATTACGCCACAAAGACATGTTATAATAATATAAGTCGCCACATACTAATTTCTTAAGCTTGAGCGTAAGACTCAGACGTTGGGATCACCATTGAAGGGTGCTAATTGCACAGCCTGAGTGGACACGGATTCTCCGGTTCTCCGGCAATTTCCTATAAGCCTTTGCCTGGGCGCAAGACCCGGACGCTGGGATCCCTACCGAATGCTGCTAACCACAACAAGTGGACTTAAATATCCCTCTTTTTTTGCTTATTTGAAAAAACAAATGTTTTACAAGTTATAGTTATAAGAAGTTTGTAATAAAACTATTGTAAGTTTTTAAGAATTTAATAGAGAGTGGCCCATCACTTCATTGGCCACAGACATGCCCACAGATGAGTTGTCAGTTATACGATAATTACTAAAGACTCTCACATTTTGTCCACTGAGAGTCATTGGGAAGATTAATACAGTAATGTTTAATAACTAACAAGGAAATTTAAAAAAAGGTTTGTGATTGGATGCTTGGAAAATCTAATTAATATTGTCTTTCTTTGCACAGCAAAATCCCATACATGTTACTTTGCTCTCAATAAATAAACATGCATATGTTTGTTTGGGCCTTGTTTAAGGTGTTATCCACTGGAGAAAAATAATTTAATAATAATATCTCTCCCAAAGACAAAAGGGTTGTCTAAATGAGAAAAACACATTTTAGTGGGCTGTGGAAGAGGTGAAATAGAAAAAAATAAAAGACTCACCTTTCCAACCATCTCCGTCACAGTCCTCTGCTTCGGTCCTGCTGCTCTCAGCCAATGACATCACATTCACTGTTCATGTGAACCTGCAACTATTCACAGGCATCGGTGCGCTCTTTCTGTTTGTAGGGCATGTGATCGCTGAGACCTGTGATTGGCTGCAGGGTCAAATGCCAATGATCTTAACGCAGGCATCCTGGGACTAGAGCTCAACGCTGGAATGAAGCCAGTTAGAAAGGTGAACCTTTTATTTTTTTCTACTGTCTGTAAGCTGAATCTCAGGAGAACGTGAGTCATGGAGCAAGATAATGACCCTAAGTACAATAAAAGTCATTTTACTAAAGAATGGTTACAGAAGAATAAAATTAAAGTTTTACAATGGTCAAGTCAAGGAACTAACCTCAATCCAATAGAAACGTTGTTAAAGGACCTGAAGTGAGCAGTACATGCGAAGAAACCCACTAACATAACAAAGTAGAAGTAGTTTTGTGTGGAGCAGGGGTGTAAGTAGAGAAGCCTGGGCCCCATAGCAAATTTTTGGATGGGGCCCCCTACTCTCCCCCCCCAACCACGAACATTTACCAGGACCTCTTAATAATAGTCATGCAGTAACTAGATAATAGAAGAAGCAAATACCTCACCAATCTACTGCTACCAAATAAATCCCACCCACATTACTACCTAAGGACATGATTATACCGCCAGAACATGACCACACATTACCACCACATGGTGACTGAATAATATCCCTACACTATTACTGAATAATGATCAGTATACAAAGACCAATAATACCGCCATATAGTAACCATATAGTGGTATACGTGTACACAGGCTCTGTAGACTGTATATTACCCCCATACAGTGACCATATAGTGGTAGACAACAGTATACACAGGCTCTGCAGACTGTATATTAACCCCATACAGTGACCATATAGTGGTAGACAACAGTGTACACAGGCTCTGCAGACTGTATATTACCTCCATACAGTGACCACATAGCTTTAGATATCAGTGTATGCAGACTCTGCAGACTGTATATTACCTCCATGCAGTGACCATATAGTGGAAGATACCAGTGTACACAGGCTCTACAGACTGCATATTACCACAATACACTGCCTATATAGCATACTTGCCAACTTCTGAAAATTGTCTTCAATGAAAGTCTGTAAGTTTTATAAGCCATGTCCAATTTAATAAACAAGTCCCATTCAACTTTCATAACTCATACTTGCCAACTGTTCCAGTCTTATTACGCACATGTGAAACTGGTCATAATAGCACTAATACAATTTGCCACAATAAAAGTACTATGTACATAAAGCCAATTTGAAAGTGCCATACAGACAGTGCCTGTCTAATTTACCTATTTAAAATTCTGCTATGTAAATTGCATAAGTTAAACCTCATTGGTTATTAACCCCTTACCGCCGGAGCCAGTTTTGGCCTTCCTGACAGAGCCCTGGTTTTAAAATCTGACGTGTCACTTTATATGTGAATAACTTTTTGACACTTTTACCTATCCAAGTGAATTTGAGACTGTTTTCTCGTGACACATTGTACTTTGCGTTAGTAAGAAATTTTGGTCCAAAAAGTCCTTGTTTAATTGTGAAAAATATAAAAATATAATAAAAATATGCAAAAATTTGCAATTTTCAAAGTTCAAAAATTTCTGCGTGTAAGACAGATAGTTATTCTACTCAAAATAGTTTATAACTAGCATCTACCATATATCTACCGTAGGTTGGCATCATTTTTTAAATGTTTTTTTTTGTACCACATTAAGGGACTTAGAAATATTGTAGTAATTTTTCACATTTTCAAGAAAATTTGCAAAATAGATTTTTTTAGGGACCAGTCCAGTTCTGATGTGGCTTTGAAGGGCCTTTATGTCAGATACCCCAATAAATGACCGCATCTAAGAAACTACACCCCTTAAAGTATTTAAAAAAGCATTTAAGAAGTTTGTTTAGATATTTCACAGAAATTAAAGCAAAGTGGAGGTGAAATTTAAAAATTTCACTTTTTTGCAGATTTTCAATTTTTATTCATTATTCACTGGAACACAGTAGATGTGACCATGGAAATGCAGCTTAATATCGATTCCTCAGATTCTGACATTTTCAGAGATATCCCATATGTGGCCCTAGTGCGCTATTTGGCTCAACCACAAGCCTCAGAATAGGAGGAGCACCTACTGGACTCTGGGGTCTCATTTTCATTACAATTTTATTTAGGCGCCATTTCAGGTTTGCGGACACCCTAAGGTGCCAAAACCTAATAAACTCCCCTAAAAGACCCCATATTGGAAACTACACTCCTTACGAAATATATCCAGAGGTGCAGTGAGTATATCGACCCTACAGGTGTTTCACAAATTTTTTTAGCGTTCGGCTCTGAAAAAAATATATATATTTTTTCCAATAATCTGCAATTTTAGCTGAAAATGTTTCATTTTTACAAGGAATCCTGGAAAAAAATGCACCCCAAATTGTGTTATGCAATTTCTTCCAAGTTCGGCAATACCTTACATGTGGTTGTAAAACTGCTGTTTGGGCGCATGGCAGGGTGTAAAAGGGGAAGGTGTTATTTTGGCTTTTGGAGCACAGATATTGGTGGTGCCATGTCACATCTGCAAAGCCCCCAAAGTACTAGAACAGGTGAAATCTTTCAGAAGTTACCCCATTTTGGATTCAACACCCCTCATGGATCTCATCTAGAGGTGTATTTTGCATTTTGGGCGCACAGGTGTTCCGTAGTTTTTTTTTAGCATTGGTCTATAAAAATGGGGGAAAAACGCAGTTCCGCCATTGTTTTTGGGTTTAATTTTTACAGTGTTTGCCATACGGGATAAATGACGGGATAACTTTACTATGGGGGTCGGTACAATTACAATGATATAAATTTTATATAGTTTTTTTTATGTTTTATTACTTTTACACAATAGAACTGAGTTTATAAAAAGTTGGGTTTTTATGTTGTCCTATTCTGACAGCCATAGCTTTTTACATTTTTTGTATATGGAGCTGTTTGGGTGGCTTGTTTTTTACGAGATGAGTTGATGTTTTTATTAGTACCATTACGGGGTGCATGTGATGCTTTGATCACTATTTATTAAGATTTTTGTGAGGCATTTTGAACAAAATACAGCAATCCTGGAAGTGTTTTTTATTTTTATATTTTACAACGGCCACTGTGCGGTATAAATGACATGCTAGTTTTACTCAGCAGGTTGATACATACATAGTTACATACATAGTTTGTCAGGCCAAAAAAAGACATACGTCCATCCAGTTCAGCCCATTTGTTAAAGTGTTGCTAAAGTGTTAAAGTGTTGATCCAGAGGAAGGCAAAAAATCACATGAGGTAGAAGCCAATTGTCCTCATGTTAGGGAAAAAATTCCTTCCTGACTCCAATCTGGCAATCGGAATAAATCCCTGGATCAACGACCCCCCGCCAGAATCCTAGTCACTATAATTTGTTATATTACATCTAGAAATGTATCCAGACCCTTCTTCAGAATCCTAGTCACTATAACTTGTTATGTTATCACACTCCAGAAATGCATCCAAGCCCTTCTTGAACTCTGTTAGTGAATTCACCATGATAATTTCCTCTGGCAGAGAGTTCCACAGTCTCACCGCTCTAACAGTAAAGAATCCCTTTCTATGTTTATGTAGAAACTTTCTTTCCTCAAGACGTAGAGGATGCCCCCTTGTTCTAGATACAGTCCTGGGTATAAATAAATCTTTAGCGAGATCTCTATATTGGCCCTTAATATATTTAAACATATTTATTATGTCCCCCCGAAGCCGTCTTTTCTCTAAACTAAATAACCCTAACCTTGCTAATCTTTCTGGGTATTGTAGTCCACCCAGTCCTTTTATTATTTTTGTTGCCCGCCTTTGTACCTGTTCAAGCTCTACAATGTCTTTCCTGTGCACTGGTGCCCAAAACTGTACACAATATTCCATGTGTGGTCTAACCAGTGACTTGTATAATGGGAGAATAATGTTCCCATCATGTGCATCTATGCCCCTTTTAATACAACCCATGATCCTATTAGCCTTGGCTGCTGCTGCCTGACACTGGCTGCTACAGTTAAGTTTACTGTCCACCAGGATTCCAAAGTCCTTCTCCATGTCACTTTTACCCAGTGTTTTTCCATTTAACATGTAATCATGTAATGGATTTTTCCTCTCCATGTGCAGAACCTTGCATTTACCATTGTTAAACCTCATCTGTCACTTCTCTGCCCAGGCCTCCAACCTATCCAGATCCCTTTGTAATAACACATTATTCTCTATTTGGCTTGGCAGCTGCTGTCTGACACTGGCTGCTACAATTTAGTTTACTGTCCACCAGGATTCCCAAGTCCCTCCCCATGTCACTTTTACCCAGCCTTTTTCCATTTAACATGTAATCATGTAATGGATTTTTCTTCCCCATGTGCGTAACCTTGCATTTATCAGTTTTAAACCTCATCTGTCATTTCTCTGCCCAGGCCTCCAACCTATCCAGATCCCTTTGTAATAACACATTATCCTATATTGTGTGGATTCCTTTACAGAGCTTAGTATCATCTGCAAAGATCGATATTCTACTGTGTAATACCTGTGTAAGATCATTTATGAAAATATTAAATATGATAGGTACAAGTACTGATACATGTGGTACCCCAATAGTAACATTGATCCAGTCTGAGTATTCACCTTTAATTACAACCCTTTGTTTTCTATCAGTGAGCCAATTGCTTACCCACTTGCACATATTTTCCCCCAGTCCAAGCATTCTCATTTTACTTACCAAACTTTTATGTGGAACAGTATCAAATGCTTTAGAAAAATCCAAATATATGACATTTACCGGCCTATAGTTTCCAGGATCACTTTTTGACCCCTTTTTGAATATTGGCATCACATTTTCTATTCGCCAATCCTTTGGGACATACCCCGTTATTATACAGTCCATAAATATTAAAAATAGGGGCCTATCTATCACATTACTTAACTCCCTTAGGACACGCGGGTGTATACCGTCAGGGCCTGGGGATTTGTCTATTTTAATCTTACTAAGGCGGAGCTGCACTTCTTCCTGGGTTAGACATTACAGCGATACCAAATTTGTATATTTTTTATGTTTTACTGCTTTTACACAATAAAAACAATTTTATTTGAAAATGAAAACATGCTTTTGAATCGCCATAGTCTGAGAGTTATAACTTTTTTATTTTTCTGTTTATGTAGCTGTGTAGTGACTTTTTTTTGCGGAATATGTTGACGTTATTATTGGTATCATTTTTGGGGGGACAAGACTTTATGATTGCTTTTAAATCCGTTTTTTGGAAGGCAATGTGAAGAAAATACTGAATTACGTATACAGAACTGTGTAAGGACTTTTTTTTTTTTGCGGGATGAACTGATGTTTTAATTGGCACCACCTTCATGTTGATATGAGTTTTTGATGACTTTTTACTCCATTGTATGTGCTGTGGGATGAACAAAAATCTCAATTCTGTGACTGTTTCTTTTTGGGTTTTTTTACGTCGTTTGCCGTACGGGTTAATTAATGTGACAGATTTATAGGGTGGGTCGTTACGCATGTGGCAATACCAAATATGGGTACTTTATTTATTTCTGATCTTTTTTGGGGCGATTGGCGTTTGTAAAGGGGAAAAGGGCGATGTATGTGTTTTTATTTTATTTTTGTGTTTGTTTTTTACTTTTTCACACTTTTTTTTTACTTTTTCACACTTATTTCACTTTTCCCCAGAGGGGAATTGTATGAACGATCGTCAGATCGTTCATACAATAGGAGATCAGCACACAGCTTATAGCTGTGTACTGGTCTCCATGGCAACTGTCATTCACGCTGCCCACAATGCATTGTGGGCATCGTGATGTCACCAGACAACCTGGATGCTGTCATTCAGTGTCCGCACTGTCTAGTAGGGAGACCAGTAGAGGCGCAGAGCGCCGTTACTGCGCCGGATCGCGAGCAGCAGGAGCTCACTCCTGCTGCCCGCAGCTGCGATGTCGCGACATCGAGTGGTTAATCCCCCGCGACCGGAGCTCACTCCGGCCGTGGGGGATGCGGCTTGATGCCAGCGGTAATATACCGTTGGTTCCATGCCGCGATCTTGCGCGCTCCGCTTGTGAGCGCGCAAGATCGCCATGACATACCCATATGACAATTTGCGGGAACCCCTACCCGACCTTGACGTATGGGTATGTCAAATGTCATTAAGGGGTTAACTATCTCTAATAAAAAATTGGGAGACACAATTAAACCACCGAATCACCGAAGGAAGCAAGAAGCCTACACAGCGGAGGCTCAGCATAGAACAAATATCTGCTTTACAATTGCTATCAATAAATATCTCTAGTCTGTGACATATCTGTGCAGTGGCAAAATAAAAAAAATTGTGGCAAACCTTTTCAAGCACCACCCCAGGCCTAGCGAACTGCATCTTTCCACATACAACAATGCTCACTGTTTACAAACATCTGTAATACACATTCATCACATATACAGACATACATGTACTCACCACATATACAGACAGACATACATGCACACTCACCACATATAAAGACATATATGCACACTCATCACATAAAAATGCCTCCAATTGCTCAGTCACTACAGATATAAACATGTATGCACACATGCTACATGCAAACACACATAGTTATACTCCACACAAACTACACAGACTTAAATGGATTACTCACATTTTCAGATACTACATATACAGACACACAGTGCACAAAAATAATAAGCTACATATTGGCGTTTGTAGATATTTTACACACACTGGGCTCTTACCTCTACAGAAGTATAGGACTGGTACAGCAGCTGTGGCAGGAGCAGTGGAAGGAGCAGTAAGTGAAAGTCAGCACTCGACTAGACAAGTGCCGGCCTAGATTCTTCAGCTGCTGGTTCAGTGGCTGGGGACAGACACTTTAGAATCAGGATCTCTCCCTAAGCAGGGGCAGACAAAGGCTGGAACCGCTGGACAGTAGCATTAGACGTCACTGTGCTGCTCAGAGGCTGATTGGGTGAAGTGCAATGCTGCTGCCCTGTACTCTCAGGTACACCGTGCGCTCTGTACTGCCGACACTCACACTGCGCACCAACCTTGTTTTTGTTTCTTTGAACTATCTCCTAAGCACGATGCTGTAGCCTGTCACCAGGGGCCCATCTGATCCCGCAGAGGCCCCCTAGTGACAGGCAATGGGATATTATAACAGTGCCTGGCTGGCAGTGAACAGTAAGTTACTGTTCATTACCAGCCGCGCCACTGTGACGGCGGGCCCCATAGCAGTCGTTACGTCTGCTATGTCGGTAGTTCCGCCACTGGTGTGGGGAAATTCCTTTAAACCAATGTGAAGGACAAATAAACAATTACCAAAAACATAAAATACAGTTATTGCTGCACAACGAGGTCAACCCAGATGCTGAAAGCAAAGGTTCACAAACCTCTGCCACTCACATAGATATGATATTGGATCATTTTCTGTGATATTGGATTGTTTTCCTCAAAAACTACCAAGAATGTATTTATGTTAGACATAGTCTAACAAATATGATTCCTCATCCAGCTTCTAATGGATGAGGGTTCATCCATATCCTATAATACTTTGGCGTCATTTTACGGACTCTGCATCATTACTTACCAAAGAATGTAAGTCTGGTTTTGTTGGATGTGTTTTCTATTTGTGGCTATTTTGGGAGAAATGCGTCAAGGTCTTTATCTGATAAAGCATGTGTTAAATTCTTTATTATTGTGCTCGTTTGTTAGCCCGTTGTTTATCGTCGGAGGGCCTTTATTTTATTGACCCACCACTGTTTGTTTACATGTAATGTGTTGTTGGTCTCCTTCCATGAATATGCACATTTGTCTGTGCTTTATGTATATAATTTTTTAAATTTTGCCTGCTGCTTGCTTAGGTTAGAGACCTAATACAGTGTCCTTAGCCCAGGTTCCTGTCGGGGCCGCCCTTATTAGGGCAGTTACCCCAAATTTGTTTGGCTAGGGAGTTAGGTATGAGGTTAGGGACTTTGTAAGGTATGTGTAGTGTGTTTTTTTTTTACTGTATATCAATAAAAAGTAATTTTTATTATTGGGTCTAAGGTACTGTAAATACCTTCTTGGTAGCTTTTGAGTTAATCCTTTTGGGTAGTGTTTACCTAGCTTTGTGAATTTTGAGGTTTTGCCCTTACCTCTTCATCTGTCCCGACATACAGTATGTGTTTTTTGCATCATTTTCCTCAATAAATAAATGACAAAGTCTAATATTTTTAACTCGTTTGTTTCATTTCTACTTTTAGGACTTGTGTAATTTTATGTCAAATTTGTGCAGAAATTTAGAAATTTCTGTTGTTTTCCCAAATCCGCCATATCCTATTTGCATAAAGAATCTGAATCGTTACCCCCTGTATACATGTACCAAAAGTTGAGAACTTAAAGGAAATTTCTGGACTCATTGATTAGCTTTAAACATTTAGAAAGGTAAATAAAAACTATTACCAAATACATTTATGTTCTAATTTTGCTTTGTTTAGGAGATTTTATCTATTGATTGTGTACACAAGTTTCTATAGGTTACTGATCACCTCTCTCTGCTCTAATTGCTCTAAGTAGTCCTTTCTTGACCATGGTGAGTATCTCCTCGCTGAATGTTATTAGTAGCGCAGGAGCTTGTTTATTTTATTTAATGACAAATTCTAAACCTTTGGAGCTCTGTAGCCTTGAGCACTGCAGTTTGTAAACCTCCAGCAGTCATGTCACTGTATAGGCTCAGCTAGGAACAGCAGAGCTGATATACCAATCTCTGTTATAGACCTGCCTACAGCGTGACCAGAACGTAAGTCTGAAGATGGCTGTGGCTCTGTGCAACTGCATGGTGAGACAACCCCTTTAACGATGATAATTTTGTGTAGCTCTAATAATGATAAGTTTAGGAAATCATGAAATTTGGCATGCAGCAATGATCCAACTAAACTGCTTAGTTTGTCAGACTACAGTTTAATTGTTGCCACATAGTGTGCAGGAAACATTGGTGAGCAGGGGATAAATAGATTATGCTACTTAAGTTACTTAAGAAGTAACTATTTACCCACCACTTAAACTCAATCCATGCAATATATTATATTGTTTGTGTCTGAAGAGATTATATAGCGTTGATGTTTGTTGAGAGTGAGTGTAGGGCTCCTCTTAGATGTTGTTTTCTCAGGCAGATAGTCTCCCCTATATTTTGAGCTGGGACTGTAATTCCCACTCAAAAAGACATAGCTGCTTACAGCAATCATAGTTTTCATATATGACTGGTTTTGCCGTGCGGTCATTGCATTGTCTGCTTTAACAAAAATATATCTTGTGGCTAGACAGGAGATTCCTGCTGAACTCAGCTGCAAGACTAGAATGTGACATACAAGATGACTGTTGCTGGAACCCAGACACATCATTTTGTCCTTTTGAGAAAGAAAGTTGTTGTAGACTCGAGGACTTAAGAAATGCAGAACTTAAGCAGACAGAACGAGAGTGGTTATCAGCCTTGCGTGACGAGCTTAAAGTTGTGGTGAAGATTTTTTCTTTATCTGTACCATGCACATTTTTCTGTTTCCCCTTTCTCAAAGGCATAAGTTTATCTGTCTGCCGTGGCTGTCTGGATCTTACCATGTGGTTAATTCTGAGAATAGCCTGATGTTCCTGAATGGATGGCAATAAATCTCTTATCCTTTGTGCATAGGTTTAATAATGCACCTTGTAGTTTGTTTTAGTCCAACATCCGATATAGGGAACACAGAATTTATGGTAGACAATTTCCCACCTGTTATGACACCTCAAAAAAAGTTTCACCCTAAACATATTTTTAAAAAACTATTTTCTTTTCTTTTAATCTGATACTCCCATCTAACACATTTATTTATATCAATAAGTAGAAATGGAATATCCACATATCTATTGAAAGAAGATTACTCATGTAGAGTGTGTTGTAATAAAAAAGGTTTTTTTAAAATATTTTTTTTGCCAGTTCATGGAGAGTTTTGAACCGTCATGTATTTAAAGGGAATGTGTCATCAAAAATGAGTTATTGTTTAACTCACATCTTTATGTTCAATACATTTTTTAAGAATTTTTGGTTATATTTTTTTAAAATTTTCCATATCACTTTCAGTATTTTTCAATAATTCTTAAGTCCTGTAGTTTTCACTTTGGCCACTAGGTCTAATAATTGTCTGACACTTCCTGTTCTGTAGAGAAAGATTCTCAGTAGTCTCCTCATTATCAGCAAAAGCAGGGTCAAACTGAAAGGAGACACCAGTGTGAATAGATAACACAGGATCCACCAGTCACAAGAGGAGATGGTCACAGTTCACCCTTTCACCTCCCTGCACATTGATTTCTTCCCAGATCACAGAGCATGACAAGATAACTCTCCTATAGAAGTCAATGGGACTGAGTCAGTCTTAAGTCTCCTATGTGCATGAAGCTGCTATAAAGCATCTCTCTGACTGCTGTTAAAGCAGTGCAAAAAAGGCCTAGAAGCCAAAGTGAAAACTGCAAGACTTAAACATTATTAAAAAATATTGAAAGTGATATGAAAAATTTAAAAAACATCCAAAAATTCCTAAAAATGTGTTTAACATAAAAATGGGACTTAAACAATGACTCTTTTTTTGATGACACATTCCCTTTAAATGAAGGCAGAAGGACTGCAAAATGTAATAATAAATTATGGGATAATAGAGGTTCTTAAGAGGACAACAGATAATCCTTTAAGTTTGGGCTTTAACAGAATAAAAGGGAAGCTGTGTTGCCATTTGCTAAAAAAGTCTATGCAAAACCAAATCTACAGACCTTAAAGGGGTTTTGTGGGAAAAACAGAAAAAAAACATACAATGGACGAATACTAAAAATAAGCAGTAAATATATGTCAAAATACAGTCTTTAAATGGGTTGTCCACTTTTGAGAGCCCATTGTTACACACACTAAGGCTGGGTTCACACGGTGTATAGCGGCATGTACTGTGAGCAATGCTATATGCCCGGCCTCAAGTCATGCTGTAAAATCATAGCACTCAATTATTCTACCGCAATTACCAGGCGTACTTCTGGCATATTGCAGCGCAATTACACTCCAAAGTACACCCCTTGTGAACATACCCTATGAGGGAACTGTGCATTATCAGACAGATGTCTTCTGTTCCGGATACTTGTCTCTAGACCAGAGAGATGAGCTCTTACAGAGCATGCCTCTTGCTTTGGAGGACCTGTCCTGTCCTGCATTACATAGACAACCCATAGATTTGAATGGTCAGAGTGTAATGCTTAGAGAGAAACTGTTAGCAGGGTTTTACTACCCTATCTGAGAACAGGATGTGACAGAGGGAGAGGAGCTGAGCTCTGTGATATATAGGTTTATATGATTTGACTCTGAATTTCTGAATAAAATGAAGAGAAAATCTGTGAAAATAAAAGTGGAAGTTCTGCTTACTCCATCCACATACAGTAATTAACAGTTTGCTCTGTATACACATTGGTGCAGGGAAAGCTGGCAATCACTGTATGTGGGTAGTGTAAGCAGGACTTCCACTGTCACTTAAGGAGTCTGGTCAGAATTTACTCTGCTTTTTACTCACAAATCCTGCTCCAAATTATACAGATGCACATACCAGCCTTTCTACCAGTGTTACTGCTAGTCGTGTCGAATGACATAAACTTCACTTTATCCAAGAGCTGCCAATCCTGCAGAAGCTCAAATACAGCTGTAGTTTGTGCTGTCAGGTATCTCTGGGGCCGACAACAACTTCGCAGTTCCCCCTCCTGACACTAGTACTGCCAGTTGCTCAGCAGTTTTATTGTGGGTCTGGGTTGCAAACCTTTTCCTGTCCCAGTGTACAGTCAGTGGACCACTGCTATCGAAGAAAGCTTTGATAGCATTTGTTGCAATCTCTCGATGACAGCGATGAGCCTGCCTGGTCATAAGACTGCCTGGATCTTGGCCAAGAGAGGCCAAGCAGCAGCAAGTAGGTCGCATTTCTATCACTAGTATTAGTACTGTCTAGAGCTGCATAACTTCTGGAATCACAATGTTGACAGGTCTTACCGACGTTTCTTGGGACTAAAATGCCCTTCGCCCTCATCACTATCGTTGTCTGAAGAGCTGTTGTCGCTGCAACTGCTAATGCTAAGTTCAGTTTCCTTATTTCTTCATTTCTCCACCTGTAATTCTCTCATAAATCTTGACCTTGTCCAGCTTTCTGTCTAATGGTCCCATGCTTCCACGACGACCTTTTCCTTTTTGAGCAAGCAAGAAGTCACGTTTTCCTGAGGTTTTAAAAGTTTCATGGGATCAATATGAGCGACATCTATTAAATCTTCAAGTTTATTAACAAATTCCTTCTTCTTGGGTTTTGGTTCCCCGTTTAGCATTCTTCTTGAGACTCTTCAATTAACTAAGCAAGATAAAGGGTAACGTACACCTATGTGGTGGGTGCTAAGTGCTATGGTAAAAATTTTACTTGTTTAAAAATTTTTGTAGAAAACCACGGCACACCAATTCTGGTATTATACAAATAATGTAGTATTTTATTTTTCACAAAATAGATAGTCAGATGCTGCTTACAAGGAACATTCTGTATAAAGGTTACAGTGATACAATAGATGCCATAAGATTAGACGTTTCGGCCTTAGCCTTTGTCACAAAAGACATCTTAATAGATATGAGGTATAAGGTAGATTAGATAATGATCTGATCTACCTTATCTGATCTACCTTATACCTCATATCTATTAAGATGTCTTTTGTGACAAAGGCTACGGCCGAAACGTCTAATGTTATGGCTAGAGATGGGCGAATCGATTCTAACGAAGTGGAATTCGTTTAGAATTTCAGGAAAACTTCGGTTCGGAACGAAGTCGAACTTTGGGTACTTCGGGTGAACGAAGTGTGCTTTTGATTGATAAAAATGGCTTGCGAGCACATGGCGTTACATGGGGCAAAGCACTCTGGGAGGAAGAAGGGCATAGCCTGCATGACATGTGCAGAGATGAAGCCAATCAGAGACCGGCGGGATTCTGTGACGTCACCGCACTATATAAGACCGAGCGCCGCTGGGAGCTCACACTCCTCTCACTGTACTGACAGGGAAGGTGCTGCTGCGGGTGATAGCGCTTTCTGAAGAACTGATTTTTACACAGCGATTTTTGTGGGGTGTCTCAGCTTGTCTCAGAGACTGTTCTCTGAATGTTCTATTTCTGATTTTTTGGGGTATTGGATCTGAAATCCAGTGTGCGTCCACTGCAGCTGCATATACATTCAATATCCAAGTGGGATCTAAGCCAGTTCCTGTTGTATTCATTTAAAGAAACAGCGTTTTTACAATACAAATACCACTTCATTTTTGGCTGCTCAATTCTATTGCGCAATTTACATCCAGGGGTTAATTAAGCGTTGTTTTGCTGGTGTGCTGACAAAAATAAACCGTCTTTTTCAACGCCAAATATATATATTTTTTTTGGTAGCCTTATTAACAAGCAAAGGTTAATTAAAATTTTATCTCTTGTTGTGTGGCGTTGAAAAATACGCCATTGTAACACGCTACAAAGCTACTAGTTTGTGGTGGCTCAATTCTATTGCGCAATTTACATCCAGGGGTTAATTAAGCGTTGTTTTGCTGGTGTGCTGACAAAAATAAACCGTCTTTTTCAACGCCAAATATATATTTTTTTTTTTGGTAGCCTAATTCACAAGCAAAGGTTAATTACAATTTTATCTCTTGTTGTGTGGCGTAGAAAATACGCCATTGTAACACGCTACAAAGCTACTAGTTTGTGGTGGCTCAATTCTATTGCGCAATTTACATCCAGGGGTTAATTAAGCGTTGTTTTGCTGGTGTGCTGACAAAAATAACCGTATTTTTAAAACCCCAAAAAATATATATTTTTTTTGGTACCTAATTCACAAAACAAAAGGGTTTTTTTTCAATTTTTAAACTCTGTTTTTTGGGCCCCTAGAAAAATTTCACCATTGTTTAAAACGCTACAAAGGGTTACTATTTTTTGGGGGCTCAATTCCCAATTTTCCAAATTTTTTCAACCCCCGGGTTAATTTTTAAACGTTTGGTTTTTCTGCCTTGGGGTGACCCAAAAAAAAACCCTCCTTTTTAAACGCCCCAAAAATAAATTTTTTTTTTTGGTACCTAATTCACAAGCAAAGGGGGAAATTAAAAATTTTATCTTTTTTTTTTGGGGGCGTATAAAAAACGCCAAAAATAACACGCTACAAAGCTACTAAATTTTTGGTGGGCTCCCAATTCTAATTTCGCAATTTACATCCAGGGGGGAAAATTTAACGTTGTTTTTTTCTGGTTTCTGACAAAAATAAAACCCTCTTTTTCAACGCCAAATATTTTATTTTTTTTTTTGGGAGCCTAATTCCCCAAACAAAAGGGTTTAAATTTCAATTTTTTTCTCTTTTTTTGTGTGGTTAAAAAAATCGCCATTGGGAACACGCACAAAGCTAAAAGTTTTTTGGGGTAATTCTATTTTCGGGGGAATTTAAAATCCAGGGGGTTTAAATTTAAACGTTGTTTTGCTGCTGTGCTTTAAAAAAAATAAACCCCTCTTTTCAACGCCCCAAAAAAATATATTTTTTTTTTTGGTACCTTTAAAAATTTTCCAAACAAAGGATAATTACAATTTTATCCCCTTGTTTGTTGGCGTGAAAAAACACCATTGTAACCCCCTACAAAGCCCACTAGTTTTTTTGGTGGCTCAAAATTTTTAATTTGGGGCAATTTACATCCAGGGGGGGAAATTTTCGCGTTTTTTTTTGGGTGCTTTGCTGACCCAAAAAAAAACCTCTTTTTTTTTAAAGCCAAATTTTTATTTTTTTTTTTTTTGGGTAACCTAATTCACAAGCAAAGGTTAATTACAATTTTTTCTCTTGTTGTTGGGGGCTTTGAAAAAAACGCCATTTTTAACCAAAGCTACAAAACCCCAAATAGTTTTTTGGTGGCCCCCCCCAAATTCCCCAAAGGGGCAATTTAAAAATCCAGGGGTTTTAAATTTAAACTTTTTTTTGGGTGGGGTTTCTGACAAAAATAAACCCCTCTTTTTTTAACGCCAAAAAATATATATTTTTTTTGGGAGCCTAATTCACAAGCAAAGGTTAATTACAATTTTTTCTCTAGTTTTTGTGGCCTTAGAAAAATTTCACCATTTTTAAAAACGCTACAAAGCACTAATTTTTGGGGGCTCAAATTCCCTTTTTCGCAATTTTTTCATCCAGGGGTTTTTTTAAGCGTTTTTTTTGCTGCTGTTTCTACAAAAATAAAAACCGTCTTTTTTCAACGGGCCCAAATAATTAAATTTTTTTTTTGGTAGGGCCCAATTCCAACAAAAAATTTTAAATTTCCAAATTTTTAAACTCTTTTTGTGTGGCGTAGAAAATAAAAACCCCTTGTAACACCCTACAAAAACTACTAAATTTTTTGGTGGCTTTAATTTTTAATTGCGCAAAATTTAAAAATCCCCGGGGTTTTTAATTTAAAAGCGTTTTTTTGGGGCTTGTGCTGACAAAAAAAAAACCTTTTTTTTCAACGCCAAATATATATATTTTTTTTGGTTTCCTAAATTCACAACAAAAGTTAATTACAATTTAAACTCTTGTTGTGTGGCCCTAGAAAAAACACCATTGTAACACGCTACAAAGGGGAATAGTTTGGGGGTGGCTCAAATTCCCATTTTCGCAATTTACATCCAGGGGTTTAAATTAAAACGTTTTTTTGCTGCGGGGCTGAAAAAAAAAAAACCCTTTTTTTTTCAAAAAACCGAAATAATAAAATTTTTCCCTTTTAGCATAATTTTACAAAAACGAAGGGTTTTAATTTTAAACCCTTTTTTTTGCTTTTTCATTTAGTAAAACACACAGTGCCTTTTTAAACGACACATACAAAATAAATTTTTTCCCGCCCCTTTTTTTAGCGCAAATTTAAAAACCAAGGGTTACCCCAAACTTTTTACTGGGTTTTATTTGGGTCAAAAACAGGGGTTAATTTATCATATACAGATAAATTTTATCAAACATGGGCCGTAAAAATTTTAGAACAAACATTTTGTCAACAGAAGGGGGCAAAGGCCCCCCTGCAACTGGATGGCAAAAACAAAAAACATTTTTTGAAAACGGGCCCCCCCGGGCCCCAGCACAGCAAAGGGGGGCGTCGCAGCAGGGGTCCCCTCGGGGAGGCCAAAAACTGCCGCCCCGTCCCTCCTAGCGGCCCCTGGGGGGTTTTTTCAACCCAAGGTTTTTTTTGATTGGGTTTACCCAAGGGCCCTCCCTTCCCCCCAAATGAAAATCTGACAACCCCCGCCCAAAATCGGTGGGGAAAACCCCAGACACAACACTTAGTTTGGCATTTGGGCCCCGGGGGCGGGTCCGCGGCCCTCACCTTCCTCAGCCCCCTCTGTCCCCCCCAGTCCCTCAGCCAGGGAAACTACTAAATTTTTCCCGGGCCCAGCCCACTATATGGAGGATGAACAATTTGGAAGGGGGGCAGTCCAGCACTTTCTTGGCGGAAAAAAATGGGGCCAATTTCCCCAACTTTCCTTTTCAGTAAAAGGGGGCAAAGTAAAAAATTGGAGAAATGGCCCTGGGAGGGGCCTGTGGGAAAAGGTCCCGCCCGGCCCTTCCAAAACCGGGGATGAGGAAAAAGAAATGACGATGAAACACAAATAGATGATGAATTTTTCCGACCCGCACTTGGGGGCCGGGTGAAACAAGGGCTTCATCCCTCGTCAGGGAAAAGGGGCGTCACTTGCGCATCCGGGAGCGGCGCAGCCAAACAAGTGGGTTTTTTTGTGGCCGGGGTTGCCCGCAGGGTAAACAAACATGGGGGAAGGCGGGAGCCAAGGCCCGGCCCCCGGTTTTAAAAAACCCCCCTTTCGCAGGGCCCCAAAACAGTAAGCGGGACAGGGGGGCCCGGGGAGGCAAACGGCGGCATTGTCCCCTCCCGTGCGGGGGTTTTCGGTAAAAAAAACAATCTACTCGGCGGTTTTGGGAGTTCTTTGCTAAGACACCAGGGGGCCGAAAATGGGTAAAATGGGAGAAACTGTGGGCAGAAAGTGAAGCGTTCCAGGGAGCTAACTTTGGGAAAAAACGGGCCCTTTTCGTCAACACATTTCAGCTCACCATCCCGGGGGCCTGGGGGGGAAAAGGCTTTAGATTTTTGGTGGGGCCCCTCCTTCCGGGTTTCACACAGCAGCGGCCCTGAGGGACGCCCCATTTTTAGCCAGTCCCAAAGGGTCCCCCCCACCTCTCAGAAAAGGGAGCTGTTTTTTCTTTTACCCTCCTCTCCCGGGCCCGATGCCCCCCTCCCCCCTCCAAAACCCTGGCGCCCGCATCCCTTCAGGGGAGGCGATTGTAAAAAAGACAACAGTTAAAGCGTCCCCAAACCCTCCAAAAGGGGCGCAGCGAAACCGGGTCCTTTCCAAATTGTTTTGGGACTGCAGTCCCCCCCCTTTTTTCCAAAAGGTGGGCTCTGGGAAACCCTTTTTAAGAAAATAATGGGGTTTTTTGCCGAGCCAAGATGGGGAAATTTCCCCAAACCCCTTTAATTTTTTTTTTCCAAAAAAGGCAGTACCAGCACTTCATAAATAAAGTAGAACAGAAAAATGGGTCCCTTCCCCCTTTTTCTTATTTGGTTTTTTTCCAAGGGACACGGCCCGCGCGGACCGTCCTGGGGGCGTAACCCACGGTCAAAGGGGCCCGTTTCCCTGCCCTTTTTCCCGGGCCCCCTGGGTTTAATTTGCTTCCTGCCCCGGCCACCCCCAAAAAATTGGACAAAGGGGAAAGCCGCTTTCCCCCTCCACGTTGTCAAACGCTTTCTCCCCGCGCCAATGTCCGCCTCCTCCCTCCCCCCAAACCCCCCACCACCACTCAGCCTCCCCCAAGTACTGCTCCATCAAAACCCCATGTTTTAAAGGGGAAAAGCGGTGTCACCAGTTCTACACCTAGCTTTCCCTCGGCAACGAAAAGGGCACACAGGGGGGGAACCCCCTCCGCGTCAAAGGGAGGGAAAAAATCGATTGGGGTTTGGGTTTTTTCCCCCCCCGCCAACTGGGAAATCGGAACCATTTTTGGGGACCCGGGCCCAAAGGGAGGGAAAAAAGGTTGGGTTTCCCCCGCCAAAACCCGGGAGGGAAAGGCCCCTGCGCCCTTCTTTGGGGCTTTTTGTTCAAAAACTGGGGGTAAAAAGGTTTTTTGAATTCCTTTTCCCCCATTTCAGAACATTTTGAAAAAAGGGCAGGAAACCCGTGCAAAGCACTTTTTTCCCCTTCATAAAAAAGCCAGGAACACCCTCCTCGAAATTTTCAAAACGGCAGAACGGCCTCCCCCCCCCAAAAACCCCTCTGATATGCGTTTTTTCCCCCCCGCTTTTGGAAAAATTTCCAAACCGCCCCCATTTGGACCGACTGTAAAAGAACAGAGAAAAAGGCCCCCTTAACGATTTTTGATGAAACCAGGCAGACCCGAAGTAACCCCCTTGGTTTAACTTTGATTTCAAACCAGTGGCAGCTCAAAGCCCTACACCTGCCCTTTGTTGAGGCCATTCGAGGAGGCCACGTTATTTTTTCCTTCGCCAGGACCCAAAGGGAAAGAATAACGTCATTCCACTGCTTTTAGTCCTTGGGAAAAAGATGCTGAAAAATCCCGTCTGGGGAGGGGGCTTTGGGGTGTGGGGACAACAAACTCGTGGCCAAAATGAGGGGCCGGGGGGGACTGAAATGGAGGAAAAAGGAGGAAAAGGGGGAAAATTTTGGGGCAGAAGCAATTGGGCCCGGGGGAAATGAAATGGGTTTTTTTACCCAGGGACAAAAGAGGAGGAGCAAAGGGGAGCAAAGGGAAAGGTGGATGGAGGGTGAGGAAGACAGGCAGATGAAATCCCCCAAACACCCCTGGGAATATACAGTGGAAATTGGGGGGCAAGGGGGCCCCCCGATTTACTTGTTTTCAGAAATTCCCCCCAGCATTTCTTTTTTTTCCTGCTAGTTACAGCCGAAAAAGTCCCCATCCGCAGAAAATGAAATTCTGGGTTTTCCACCCTATTGACCCCGCTACCCGGGCCAAAATTGGGAAAACCTTTTTTCCCCGCATTGGGGGAGGGAAAACAAACCCAAAAAACTATAGGGAAATCCTCCGTAATCAGTTTGGCCCCTGCCTATGTTTCGGCCCTTGCCCCCCCCTCTGACCAGGGCCCGAAAAGGGGTTTCCTCACGCTCACTTAAAATACTGGCCCCGGCTGCCCCGGGGGGAAGGGGGGGGGGGGAGCCCGGACCCAAATCCAACATTAAAAAAAACCTAAGTCTGATTCCCCAAATTTAGCAACTTCCTTCACCCCCCTATTTTAGGAGGGCAAAATCACCAGCAGCACAACATCAGGACATTTTTGGGGCATTTTCCCCGAAACCCCAAAAGGTTTTGGCCCCACTTTTTGGGCAGCACTCCCGCCACCCCAATTTTGAAGAAAACCGGGTGGACTACTTTGGGGAGCCAAACGGATGTTGGGGGGCCCCAACTTGCCCCATTTTCAGTGGAGAAGGTCCTGGGCCCCCCCAGTTTTGGTGGGCATCAGAAGCGGGTTTTTTTTCAGTGCGGCGGGGGGCCCTGGTTTTCCCCCAAAAAACCCCCCTTGTCCACGGGGAAAAAGGGTTTAAAGACTGACCTTTGTCCAAAGATGAATCAGGCCTTGGGAAACGGCCAGGTTTTCCAACAAACCAAATGCCCTTTGGGGTCAATTTTGGGGTTTAAACCCAAAACCCCCTCACCCCCTATTCCTAAAGCCCCCTAAAACCCCCCTGGGTGCCACCAAAAAACCCCGCTGATATTTTTTTCCATCTGCCCCCAACCCCTTTTACCAGGGACTGGTAATTTCCACCCACCTCAACACTCTGTCCCCTTGTGCCCCCTCTATGTTTCCTTTATCCTGCTGGGGCTGTTTTTGCTGTTTCCCCCTGACAAACCACACGGGGTTCCCCTTGTGCCACTCCTTTGGGGGGCCTTGGGACTGTTTTGGGCCCCCCTCCAGAATGGGCAAAATTTTTTGCCAAATTTTCCGGGCCTCCAAACGTTTGCTCCTTCATCACCTCCACCCTTGTCCCTTTTCCCCCTGCCTACCCCCATGCTGCTGCCCCCCCGGGAAACCCCCCCCTCAGTCATTGTGGGCCCCCCTCGTGGGGCCCAAAAAATTTTTTGCCACCTTCAGAATGTCCCCCAAATTGGGGCCCCTCTCTCCTCAAAGGGGCTGCTGGACTCCTGTCCCTGCCCCCACACTGGGGTCCCTTTTGCCCCGTCCTTTGACCTCATGCCTTTCTGCCGTGGCTGGGTGGGCCCTGCCCTCCACACCCGTGGCCCCACTCCCCGTTTTTTTCCACCTCCAGAATTTGGGCATTTTGCCCCTGTCTGACCTCAAAGCCCGCTTATGTTTCCTTTCTGCCGTGCCCCTCCACACCCGTGGGGCCCTTGTCCAAAAGTCGACCTTATGCTGCCCGCTGTTTTTTCCTCCCGGGCCCCCCCACCCCGTGTCATTTTTACCCCTCCCTTTTGGCCCCCACTCCTTTTTTTTCCCCGCTCCAAATTTGGGCATTGTTTCCCACGGGCCACCCCCATGCGCCCGGGCCAACCCCTGGACCCCCCCACACGTGTCATTGTCCACTTTTTGGGGGGCCGGTACTGTTTTTTGGCCCCCTTTCCCCAAAAGGGCATAGTGCCCCCTTTTTGTTACCTCATCCCCGGCCCGTGGTGGGCCCCCGTCCCTCCACACTTCCCGTCACTAAGGGTTTCCACCGAGCTTTTTCAGTTTTTTTTTTTCCAGCTTTTTTCTTTCCCTGACTTTATCAGGCTAAATTCCCCCGGGTTCATTTTTTTTTTTTCATTTTTTTTTCCCCCCTTTAAAAATTTTCCCAGGGAAAATTTTTTAGTGGGAACGATTTTAAGAGGGGGGGCCCCAGTCTCTGCCCCTGTCCATACTAAAACACAAAAATTGGGAAAGAAGACCAAAAACCCAAAATTTCCCCCTTCAAAATTTAAGCAAAGGGACCAAAGTTTTTACAGCACCCTGCAGGTTTTTGTGCAGCCTGGAAAAAAGCTGCTTTTTTTAAAGCATTTTGTGCCGAAAATAATTTTGGAACAAACGAATTTTTTTCGGAAAAATTTCCCGGGGAAGTGCCCCAATGAAATTTTTTTTAGAAATTCCCCCCCCATCTCTAAATTATGGCATCTTTTTGTACCCCTGTAACCTTTTTTAAAAGAAATTTCCCTTGTAAGCAGCATCTGACATCTATTTTTTGAAAAAATTTAAAAAACCCCCATTAATTTTTTTTTATAATAACCCGAAATTTGGGTGGCCGGGGTTTTTTTCCCACTACTATTTCTTTTCCCTTTAACCAAACAAACTCTTCACCTTACTGATCACGCGATTTTTGTTGCCTTGTTTTTGGGGTTTTTTCGGGTTTTTTCCCCCAAACTTAATTAATTTTTGGTTTTTCCGTTTATGGTAAAAATCTGGAAAATTTTTGGGTTTGATTTTACTACATTTTTAGGAAAAAAGAAAACTGGGCCCAAAACCTTCGATTCAACAGCAGCTTAAAAAACCGTTAAAATGGCCCCGCCGTTTCCCTCCAAGTAACCACCCTTTTCCCATCAAACCCGCGACTCCGAAAACACCATTTTTTTTTGACAACACCCGGGGCCCCATTTTTTTCAAAACAGTCTTTAATTTTTAAAAACTGTCCCTTTTTTGCCTATGGAAAAACCCAAACAAACCAAAAGCCTTTTCATTTTTTATGTGCTCGGAAATATGAAAGCCCAGCTCTGATTTGGATGCTGTTGAGAACAAAAGGGAAAAATTTCCCGCTAGAACCCTTTTAAGATAAATAGCCCCAGTGACTAAAATTGTGGTTTGGCCAAATAGCACCCCCTAAATTAATATCCCCCCTTAAATTTTTCCCCCCCTACATTGCCGCAAAAACTCTAATATCACTCATCAAAACTTTTCAAAATTTCTAAAATAAATAAAAGTAAAATGAAGTTTCCCGGCAAAAATTTAAAATTTAAAAATAACATAATGGGTTATGTTTGACTGCTGCGTAAATGTTTAAATGATTAGTGTTACCTAAAACATGGAAAAAATTTTCTGAATGTTGTCCCCGTAATCTAGCAAATTTTTTAAAGTAAAAAATAAACCCAATTAAAATTTAATTAAAAAATTAAAAAATTTTTTTTACACATTACAAAAAAAAGTAAATTTTGGGGGGGAAGTTTTTAAGGGGCCCCAAACGGGGTTTTTAAAATTGTTAAAAAGGGGAAAAACTTTAGCTACCCCCTTAAGCACAAACAAAAGAAACAATCTTTTAAGGAAAATAAAACAGATCATTATTTGCAAACCCAAATTAAAAAATGGTGAGACTTTTTTAATAATTTTTTTTTTTATATATAGAACCCCAAAATTTTCACCCAAGGCCCAAAAATTTGGGGGCAGGCATGAAGAGCTTTCCCCAAAACCCCCTCCCATTCCTCCCCCCAATACTGCAAAAGTTTTACCTTTCCCCGCCCCCCGGGCCCGCCCTACTCACTCTATCATCAAAAGGAAGCCCAGCACACGATCATATTAAAAACAATTTAGCTGCTCGGCACTAATTGTTGTTTTTCCATCAATCAAAACCCCTTCTTGTTTGATCAAAAGCCCGGGCTATAACTAGAGGTCTGGGGTCTATAATAGTTTATTTTAGGGTCTGGGTTTGGGTTTATTATTTTGGGTTTTTGGGGCCCGTAAAAGAAATTTTTTTTGCTGGTTTAATAAAATTATAGTTAAACAGGGCCAGAGTAAGTAAAAATAGAAAAAAAAAAGTGATATTTACCTCATGGTCCCCCAAAAAACTGGGATTTTTGAAGCCCCTAATCGGTTTTCCCCTTCCCCCTTTTTAGTTTTTCGTTTCCCCAAAAACCAGAAAAAGGCTGGGGCTCCATTTTTCCCCAACATGGGTTAAAAAAAAAAGGGAAAACCAGGGAAGCTCCGGTCCTTTCAACCCAGAACATTTAGAAGGGAGGTAAAATTTTTTTTTTTTTTTGTTTTTTCCCTTTAAACTTGACCCCAAATTTTTCTATAAATTTTGGGTTTAACTTAAAACTTCTTTTTAAACCCGCCGTTGCCAACACTCATTTAATTTTTTTAATTTTTGATTTTAAAGCCCGGGCTATAGTAGTTTTTAGTTTAAAGGGTTTTTTGGGGCCCTTTTTTAATTTACTTTAGGGTCCCCGGGGGGTTTTTTTTTTTTGGGGGGTTTTGGGGCCCGTAAAAAAGGGGTTTTTTTAGTTGAATAAAATTATAGCTAAATGGGGCAAGAGTGTGGAAAAAGAGAAAAAAAAAGTGATACAGGATCTGCTCCTCTTCACTTCTAGGTTTTTTCCCCAACACAAGAGAGGCTGGCACTCCATTTACTCACCATGTGTAAAGAGCAGCAGATGCCTGGGGGCTTTGGAGCTGCAGCTCCGGAGGACCTGGAGGTAAGTATCACATTTTTTCTGTTTTTCCTTACCTTCATCCTCTTTAACTATAATCGTATTCAACCTCTTTAATTATGTCTGGTCCTGCATTTTTATTGTGCTTGTTTTCTAATAATAAAACATTTTGTTGAATTGAAGAAAAAAAAAAGTTCTGTGATTTGAGATAAAATGATTAAACTTTCAATTCTAGCTTAGTTGTTCCTAAACATCATGATTATCATGCAATTGCAGAATCTTTTTTTTTTTCTGTCTATTGTAGTATAAATTTTACCCAATCTAAGAACAAACTAATATGAACATATTTGCATGCTTGTCTGCCTAGCCCTCTTTAGGTCATGTCGAAGCATTGCAATAAGGTGAAAGTTAACACTCTGAATTGGCCATTTAAAAAATAAATGTCTTCTTTTAAAACTCTTCTTGAGTTCATTTAAATGTGTACCTTGTGTTTAATGTCGTGTTTCATCACTCAGTGGGGCAAATTTATTACAGCAGAAATCTGGCACAACTTCCCCCCAAAATAATGTCATACAAGTTTTACACCACGTGTATTATGTGTTTTAGACAGTTTCTAGACAAGTCTGTGCCTCATCCGACAAAAAGAGTGTGACAGTGGCAAAATGGGTTTGGCTTTATGGGAAAGAGCTTGGCTTAACATGTGAAGTTGTGTGCCAAAAAATGCCAAAATGTTGTGGCGCATTGTAAGGCGGTCTAGGCTAACTTTACACTGTCTAAGAGTTAAACGGTATTGAAAATTCTGCCCTAATATCTTTTCAGTTTCAGGTCATAGACTGCTGCTGCTACATTTTCTTTCAAAATTACAGGCCACTGAGGAACTGGAGCAGGACTCAGAAGATCAAGCCGGACCGTTGAGGCTGCCTATATCACTACAAGCACCTAAAGGAGCAGTGCTGGCAACCACCCCAACTACACATCCTGCTCCCCCCATCTGCGCAGGTCTACCATGCATATGAGGTCTTATAGGCACAGATAGTCAGGTAGTGGTAGAAAGTGAAACCCTTCCCTTATATAGATGATCGACGGTGAGGTTGCTTGTTACTTTGTAAGATTACGTTTTTCTGTCACCAGATATAACCATGCATCCAAAATTATTTTATGTCATACATCTATGCCAAACATGGAGATCTCTCTTCAGGCATTGCCCTGTGTGATGCTTCTTCTTCTTCAACATCAATGTCATGTCTTGCTTTTCACAATTAATTTTAGGCCACAACTGTCTATTAGCTATAGTACATCTCACTAGTATAAGAATAAATACAGACACAGGTTGAGGATTAAACAAGAAAGCTTTACTTACATATATTTTTTAGAAAAAAAAAACAATAAATGACACTCACATAAATACATACAAGGTTCTTTGAAAACAATGTAAGAACAAGAGTATTTGATTGCCATCTTCAAGATGTTGGGGATAGTTCAATCAGTCTTGCTTGGAAATCCATTAGTTCTGGTAAAGGTCTTAATTCCTGAGACAGGTAATTTGCCAAGGCACCACACCGTTGGGCCTCATGAACTAGTCTATGAAGGTTTCTCTCATCAGTACATCACGTCTAGATTGCCTATCAATATCCCAGTTGACTCCACAATAATCAAGTGTGTCTTCTTCAATGTCAGGATTGTCACAGTCTCAGATATAGTTGGAGAGAACACAGGTAGCTTTAATAACCACATCAACTGTGGCTTATCTTCCTGCAGTGCACTAGTGAAGACTTCTGCCAACAAATCATAGTTCCAAAAGTGTACTCCGGGAAGTGCTGTGTCTAGCACAGCCTGGTTTTGAAGACTGCCCAGGGCATTTAAAATTTTTAGATACAGCTGCAGCAATTAGGGCATCATTTGATAAAATGATGAAGGGTACTGTATCAGGCTCTGACTGTCCCACAGGGGAATAGGGGACACCCAAGGTGAGCCCTTGAGAATGGTAAACTTGGAGTTGTTTTTCAACTGTATATACATCCTTTGAAGAGAAAGAGAAAAGCAGAGAAAGAGAGGCAAAAAGTCAGAATATATGAGGCATGCACAGTCATTTACAGTAGTGTTAGGATGGCTCTCCAAAATAAAGTCCACCAGTGGGCACAGAAACAACTCAACTGGTGGGCCCTTAGAATCAACTCCATCTGTGGTTCCTAGGCAGCCCAATCCGACGCTGTACTGTATGCTAGGTAAATGTAAGACGTCTTGGAACCAGAAGAGTAGCCTAATTTCTCAGTATTGGCTGTCTAAATATGTCAATGCTGTCTAGAAGTCCCCACTCCAACCATAGGCAGCACTGTCCACAGCAGCATACTTGTAATTGGTATCAGCCTCCATCAAAACCACAGAAAACTTTTTGTACTTAAAATAATGCAATTATGAATGCTGTGGCTTCTGCACAAATATGGCCCCAATAAAGTTGGAACAATTGGCCACACATTGAAAGCCTACTGCAACCTGCAATCAAATCTACTGTATAAGGGTGTGTTATATGGGTGGGGGAGCAAAGTGTATAAGGTTGTGTTATATGGGTAGGCAGAGCAGAGTGTATAAGTCTGTGTTATATGGGTGGGGAGAGCAGAGTGTATAAGTCTGTGGTATATGGGTGGGGGCAGCAGAGTGTATAAGGGTGTGTGACATGGGTGGGAGAAGTGAATCTAGCAGCTAAAGCAGGGGTTCCCAAACTCCAGTCCTCACGCCCCACCAACAGGTCATGTTTTCTGGCTTTCCTTAGCAGTGCACAAGTGATTTAATTATGCTGCACAGGTGACTTAATTATTGTCAGTGCATTCTGTGGGATATCCTGAAAACATGACCTTTTGGTGGGGCTAAAGAGACTTAATAATTGCCCAAATTCTTTACATTAGAGCTGCCACTGTGAGAGGATCAGAGACAAGCACAGGCAAGCTGTTTCACACAGCTCATGGGGGAAGTGAGCACAGAATAGCCAATCACAGCACAGAAGGTGTGGCCCAACCAGAGGTTGAACTAAATAGCAGACAGTCAATCACAGCAAAGGGAGCATGTCCCAACCCCATGCTGCAGAAGTAACTCTAGACACACACAGATTAGGTAACATCTGCTACTGCTATACTAAATGATTTAGGTAATACAAACCAATTGCAAAAGTGCTTATTTTTACTGTCTCCATCATTACAGATATGATCTTTGTAGCGAGAAAACCCCTTTAAGTGAAGTGGTCTCTGTCTCATCTCAGTGCCATGATCAGATATCTCAAGTAACAACAATGTCTTCTAGTTTTCTTCTGTAAAGACATAAGTGAAAAAAAAACACATTAAGGGCTTTATTAACTCACTGTATTAAACAAACAATAAAAAAATCACCAAAATAATTTGTTATAAGGTACATACCTGATGCTATCTCTGCCAATATTTTCATTAGGAGGCACACCTGTGGCCTCCTAACCTTTTCCGTGCTCCCATGGATTTGTGTAGGTCCTCTAAACTTACATTTCACTCATTTGAGCCGATTATAATAATTTCATGATTTTAGCTGTCAAAAATGACCAAAAGAAACCCTGCAAGTAATATCTGGCACAGGGCAGGTAGAGTTTTCTCGGTCCTGTGGAGTAGTACACCATCCAAGGTTGTATTTTAAAAAATCTGCTTTAAAATCTAGATGACAATCCATAGCACAATTCATGCACAATACATGTTTCAAACTGAAAATCTTACTTTTAAAATTCACTATATACCAAATGGATTTCTAAGGTGGGTTACCTTGAAATCTATTCAGGATTCTTGAAGGAAACATCGGATCTTATGCATCAGAACTGTCTAGCAGTGACTGTCTTTGTTGCCCATAGCAACCAATTAGAGCACAGCTTTTATTTTTCCAGAGCACTATATGAAATGAAATATGAGCTCTGATTGGTTACTATGTGCAATAAAGACAATCTTACTGCTAGACGGTTTTCATACATAAGGCCCATTCTGTTTTTTTTAAATCCGTAATTCTGAAATGATAATTTACTTAATACATTTTTATAGGAATCAAAGTTCTGATTTTTTATACAAATTATCTGCCTAGACATCATTAAGGGCGACATGTATATATTTTGGCGCTCAGACTGCATTTTTTAGCGCACATTTGTAGTGTAGAATGCGCCTGAATCTATGAACCTGTTCTACTGCGAGTCATAGATTTAGGGTATGTTCACACGGCCTATTTTGGAGCACTTAATATGCGGGGAAATGCGCCCCATAATTACGCTAATCCATAGTTCTCATAGAGAACTATGGCTTACGCCTCGTCCCCCCGCATGTACAATACGATCGTATTGTACACGCGGGGAGATAAGCGATATGTCACTATGCATGTCTATGGGGCCGGCGGGCTCCCGAAAAACACGATGCATTGCAGCGCGTACTGTATTATTATTATTATTATTTATTTTAAAGCACCATTGATTCCAGGGCGCTGTACATTCGACGGGGTTACATACATAACATAAGTCAACGAGTACAATGATAAGTGATTAATGACAATTGGCACGACAGAGGGAGAGAGGACCCTACCCGCGAGGGCTTACAATCTACAAGGAGGGGGAAAGAGACAGGAGGTGAGGGGCAGACATGTTTGTGGAGGAAGTAGTGACAACAAGGTTAGTGTAGGTTATAGGCAAGCCTGAAGAAATGCGCCGCAATACATCGTGTGAACATACCCTTAGCGCTTTCTAGCTACAAAGCGACACTTCTGGCTCAGGTAAACCACTTTTAAAGTGTTCTACCTGTTCCAGCAGTAATGCCCCTGGATTTGCTGATAAAAAGTCATACATGTGTAGCTTCGTACAGTTGTAATGCGACACACCTCCAGCACGTCCCCCCAATCTCAGACGCATTACAAAATGCCGCGGACGCTCTGTAATGCAGCTGATACTGGAGTGCGTTTGGTTAAAAATAGAGCGAACGGGGCTGCACTAGTTTTTGGCTAAAAAGACACTAGACTTCAAGGGCAGCCCTGTTTATAATTACATTAGGAATGCCAGCTCCTCTCCATTAGTCCCCCATGCCCGGAAACCTGTCCCATGGAACAGCCGTGTATTGAGATATCAAGAAAGGAAGTTTTTTTCCAGCACAGTTCCAAACAGTGTTTTCATAGATAAAAAATATATCAACTTTTATTGAGGTAATCACATAAAAACAGGATGCATCTCGCAGTGCAAGGTGGTACAAAAGGCAGACACTCTGAAGTGTAGCTTATGCGTTTCGAGCAACTACCGTGTGCTCTTAGTCATAGCCCTGTTCATACATGTTACCCTAAATGTTTAAACTTTGGGTAAACAGAGCCACCACTGGTGTGTTGGGGGTGTTTGAAGACATTGCATACTGTGTTGTTATTGAAATTAGTGTGTGACAGTATACAGTTAGCTCTTTAGTTAGTATATACTTGTTAAACCTCCAGTTTCTTCTGGGACACTCCCATAAACTGGAAGCAAAAGCGGTGAATATTATGCAAATCATGCCCCCAAAATGTGCAATCTTGGTGAATTGAGGGCACTTGCAGATGGATCAGGGGCAATTCCAGGGCTTTGGCATAGTTTCTATCAGCAGGCAATCAGCAGCTCTGGCACAGTCTTTGTTATGCAGACCTGACTACAGCACTGGCACAATCTCCAACAGCAGTTTTGGCTACAGCAGCTCACAGTAGCCCTTGAAGGCCAGGTTCCCATCTATGTCGGAGGTATTATTCGGAAACTCTGTCACAAAGGTACAAATGGATACAAAAAACAAAAGAGCACAACATGCTGCACTACTTTTTCTTTTGGCGTGTAAGGGTGCTTCCACACGGCAGTATGAAAATACTGGCCGGATTCTGACCAAAGAATCCGAGACAGTATTTTGTCATCTTTTTCCTGGTTTTGTGGGAAGGCTCTGTCCTCAGTTTGCAGGTTCGCCCGTCCCCCTCAACCATTGACATGTATATCCTAGACCCGAAAACTGGGTGGAAGAATGAACATGTTGTAAGTTTTTCGGAACGTCGGCAGTGTAAAAAAAAACCCCGGCAGAAAATGTATTCAGTGTGGACTGCTGTATGGATTTTCTATTAAAGTCTATGCAGATGGTTAAGTAAGACCAAAAATCCTGCCGTGTTGTGTAATATAAATTTTTGTCAGTCCATTGGTATCTGCACTTACTGTAAATGCTTATCTCTTGACTGCTTTGCTAGGGTAATGCTTCAGTAACACAGTTTAATGTACATTCCTGATAGACCTGACTGACCCACAAAGTTTTTCCTCCTATGCAATCGTCAGCAACTCCACTAATTTCCATAGCATTGGGATGCCCCTTGATGCTTCTGGGTTCTTGTACCCCTGGATCCTCAGAACTGTTCAACAGTTGCAGACTCTTGGGTCTTTCTGATCTTGGACATTTCCTAAAGGCACCTGAATGCTAACTCCTCTTCCTGGTTAGTGGTCCTCGGATTGTCACAGCAGATGCTTTAGATTATGTTCACACGGGCACATTTCGGCATTTCGTATTTGTGCTCTAATACAGAAGAGATGTGCGCCGAAATTACGGTAATCCACAGTTCTCATAGAGAACTATGGATTACGCCTCCTCTCCCCGCTCATACAATACGATCGTATTATACGCACGGGGAGATAAGTGACATGTCAATTATTTGCGCCGAATACGCACTGCAAGTAATGCATGTCAATAGGGCCGGCGAGCTGCCGGACCCCTCCTGCATTGCGGGAGTACGCACTGTACGCCATTTCAATTACGCCGTGTGATCGTAGCCTTACTGTTATGGACAGTATTATGCTCTGCTTCACTGTCTGTGCAGTAGACACTTCCAGCCACCTCCTTCTTCAGAGTCAGCCCCTTAAAGTCGCTCCTCCTTTCTGTCTTAAAGGGGTTTTCTCACTACATTGATTAGCATTAAAGGGAACTTGTCAGGTAGTTTATGCTGCCCTGTCTGAGAGTAGGGTGTGATAAACGAAAAGAAGCTGAGCTCTGTGATATATAGGGTGATATGATAGAGGAGAGAAGCTGATCTCTCTGATATATAGGGTGATGTGATAGAGAAGAGAAGCTGAGCTCTGTGATATACAGGATTATATGATAGAGGAGAGAAGTTGAGCTCTGTGATATATAGAGTTATATGATAGATGAGAGAAGCTGAGCTCTGTGATATATAGGGTTATATGATAGAGAGAAGCTGAGCTCTGTGATATGTAGGATTATATTATGGAGGGGAGAAGTTGAGCTCTGTGATATATAGTGTTATATGATAGAGAAGAGAAGAGAAGCTGAGCTCTGTGATATAAAGGGTTATATGATAGAGGAGAGGAGCTCAGCTCTGTGATATATAGGGTTATATGATAGAGGAGAGAAGCTGAGCTCTGTGATATATAGGGTTATATGACAGACGAGAGAAGCTGGGCTCTGTGATATGTAGGGTTATATGATAGAGGAAGAGAAGCTGAGCTCTGTGATATATTGGGTTATATGATAGAGGGAGAGAAGCCGAGCTGTGTGATATATAGGGTTATATGATATAGGAGAGAAGCAGAGCTCTGTGATATTTGGGTATATATAGAGGAAGAGCTAGCTTGTGATATATAGGGTTATATGATATAGGAGAGAAGCAGAGCTCTGTGATATATAGGGTTATATGATAGAGGAGAAGAGCTGAGCTCTGTGATATATAGGATTATATGATAGACGGAGAGAAGCTGAGTTCTGTGATATATAGGATTATACGATAGAGGAGAGAAACTGAGCTCTGTGATATATAGGGTTATATGATAGAGGTAGAGAAGCTGAGCTCTCTGATATATAGGTGTATATGATAGAGGGAGAGAAGCTGAGCTCTGTGATATATAGGGTTATATGATAGAGGAGAGAAGCTGAGCCCTGTGATATATAGTTTTATATGATAGAGAAGAGAAGCTGAGCTCTGTGATATATTAGGTTATATGATAGAGGGAGAGAAGCTGAGCTGTGTGATATATATGGTTATATGATAGAAGACAAGAGATGAGCTATGTGATATATAGGGTTATATGATAGAGGAGAGAAGCTGAGCTCTGTGATATATAGGGTTATACGATAGAGGAGAGAAACTGAGCTCTGTGATATATAGGGTTATATGATAGAGGAGAGAAGCTGAGCTCTGTGATATATAGGGTTATATGATAGAGGGGAGAAGCTGAGCTCTTTTATATATAAGGTTATATGAAAGAGGAAAGAATCTGAACTCTGAGATATGTAGAGTTATATCCACAATTTACTTTGCACTAAGGGCGACATGTATGATCGGAGTTTGCGCCTGTTTTCAGGTGTATACTGCACCTCACAGTGCCGTCTCCGCTGTCGGACGCAGTAAGGTTATATGAAAGAGGAAAGAAGCTGAACTCTGAGATATGTAGAGTTATATCCACAATTTACTTTGCACTGTTAGGCGCAACCTTCGCCACTTTTTAATGCGCCTAACATAAAGGGGCGTTCTGTGGACGTTTTGGGGCGGGACGCGGCACTTTCGAAAAATCCGAGGCATGCATGATTGCGGGTTGGCAAAGTGAGGCACATTACAGCGCCTTCCAGCTCCGACAGGCAGACCTAGTTTAATGTGGTCTATCTGAGCGGAGAAGTCGAAGTGGAGCGCTGAATTCTTGTAATGTGCTATAGTTCTACACTTACAGAAATACACTACTAAAATAAATGATTTGTCAAGAAGAATAAATAATTAAGCAAGAAATCCTGCTTGGAGGACCACAGGTCCCAGCAACACCTGTGCTGTGTTGCCTTTTGTTGTATATACTGAATTGCATTAAAGTTGAAAGCAGCCCAAATACATTTAAAATTGTTGTTATGAAAAATGTTCAATGAAACATCTGGACAACATCATCAGTGGCTTATTTGATGTTAAATTAGTGTAGTTTTCACGGACTTTGGAATACTATACGCCCGGAGACTTGTTTTTCCGAGCGCAATACGGAAAGGATTCTGTGGGATAGCCTATATAGAATAATGGGAATTTATTCGACGCAAATAGTGCCACACTTGTGACACATATTTAAATGTATTTAGACGATTTGCGTCACAATTCGCCCTGAAATAGCCGGGTGAACAGAGCCTTATGCCCCGTTCACACGGCTTATTCTGCCGCGCATTGGCGCCGTAAATCCGCCCGAATTGCGCTTCATACGCGCCAATCCGCGGGCAGAATTTACGGTAATCCACTGCTCTCATTTGATAACAGTGGATTCGTCGCTCCTCCCGCGTCGGCGAATCCGCCGCGGGGGAGAAAGTGACATGCACATTATTTACGGTGCGGACGCGCCGTAAACAATGCATTGTCTATGGGCCGGAGCGGCACCCCCGCACGCGCTCCGCCCCAGCCACCGTCCGCCCTATATTCACGGCGGATTTGTGCCTCAAAAAACGGCGCACAAATCCGTCGGGAATAAGCCGGGTGAACACGGCCTTACACCACTACAAGAATAACCTGGATTTGACATTTAAATGAAGTACCGTATATACTCGAGTATAAGCCGACCCGAGTATAAGCCGAGGCACCTACTTTTGCCCCAAAAAAACGGGAAAACTTATTGACTCGAGTATAAGCCTAGGGTAGAAAATGCAGCGGCTACTGGTAAATTTTAAAAATAAAAATGGATACCAATAAAATTACATAGGCAGTTTAATGTCCCCCATAGGCAATTATAGGCAGATATATGGCCCTATATGCAGGTATAGGCAGGTATATGTCCCAAAAGGCACGTATATGGCCCCATAGGCATGTAATAGGCAGTTATATGTCCCCCATAAGCAGATTATAGGCAGGTATATGGCCCCATAGGCAGATATATGGCCCCATAGGCAGGTATAGGGCAGGCTGTAGGCAGGTATAGGGCAGGCTGTAGGCAGGTATAGGCAGGTATAGGGCCTGCAGTAGGCCGGTATAGGCAGCTCTAGGCAGGTATAGGGCATGTATAGGCAGCTGTAGGCAGGTATAGGGCAGGTATAGGGCCGGCTGTAGGCAGGTATAGGGCCGGCTGTAGGCAGGTATAGGGCAGGTATAGGCAGCTGTAGGTAGGTATAGGGCAGGTATAGGGCCGGCTGTAGGCAGGTATAAGGCAGGTATAGGCAGGCTGTAGGCAGGTATAGGGCAGGTATAGGCAGCTGTAGGCAGGTATAAGGCAGGTATAGGCAGGCTGTAGGCAATAATAGGCAAAATAAAAAAACAAACAATCACTTACCTGGATCCCCGCTGCTCCGTCTCCCACGCTCTCCGCTCTGCTCTGTCTTCTTGCAGGCACAGGCGGGTGACGTCACCAGGCCGCGCACGCAGCGTGATGACACACGCTGCCTGTGCCGGAAACTCCGGACGGCCGCGAGTCTGCGGCCACCCGGAGACCACTGCGGTGCAGAGAGCGCTCGCTCTCTGCTCCGTAGTGGTATCCCTTCACCTATATGCACTCCGGAGGAGTCGCATATAGGTGAAGGGATCGCGGACAGTGCCCGGGCCAGTGCAGCGCCCGGACACTGTGCGCTCACTCGGCACTCAGTTATATGCGCTCCCTGACGAGCCGCATATAACTGAAGCGTCCCTGTCGGCACACGGGCCATCGCAGCGCCCGAGCGCCGACAGTGACTCGAGTATAAGCCAAGGAGAGATTTTTCAGCACATTTTTTGTGCTGAAAAACTCGGCTTATACTCGAGTATATACGGTAATTAATAAACAGACATATCCAAGTGCTCTAACAATGAAATCTATGTATTAGTAAATTTTAGCCAATAAAATTTATGTCAAGATATATATTATCCCCCACGAAAAAAGTCTCCACTATAAAATGTATTTTACATCAAATAAGCCAATGATGATGTTGTACAGATGTTTTATTAAATATTTTGCATACCAACATTTTTAGATGTATTTGGGCTGCTTTCAACTTTAATGCAATTCAGTATATACAACAAAAGGCAGCACAGCACAGGCATTGCTGGGACCTGTGGTCCTCCAAGCAGGATTTCTATTCACTGACATGCTTAATGATTTATTTCTGATTTCCAGCCGGTCTATAAAATTAATACATGTTAGGCGTATTCCTTCTGCACTTAAGTTCTGCAATGCGCCTCACACACAGGTGAGGCGCAGGGAACTTTCCGCCAGCATTTATGAGCGCACTTCAGGCACCGACATAAATGAGGCGCAGCTTTCACGAAAACTACTGTGAAAATGGGCGCCTCGACACGCCGATCTTCATACATGTCACCCTAAGTCTGCAGACACCCTAAGGCCCTAAAACTTATTAAACACCCATAAAAGGACGTGATTCATACTTGTTTATATGTTATGTATGTAAAACTCCTCGAATGTATAGCACCCTGGAAACAATGGTGCTCTAAAAGAAATAATAATAATAATAATAATTTCAGAAACTACAAGGAATATATATGGAGGGGATTTGTGAGTACTCTGAAGCCACAAGTGCTTCACAAATTTTGTTGACTTTAGGCTGTGAAAATGGAAAATAATTTTTATTCCAATAATATGCATTTATAGGTAAAAAAAAATGTTTCATTTTTACAAGGAATCGTGAAAAAAAGCACCCAAAATTTGGTATGCAATTTCTTCCAAGTAGTGCAATACCCTATATGTAGGTGTATACTGCTGTTTGGGTGCATGGCAGGGCATACAAGGGAGTGCATTCACAATGCAGTATTAATAACATGTTAACTTTACTATACAGGTCAATAAAATTACAATGACATCAATTTTATATAGTTTTTGTGTTTTACCACTCTTACACAATGTAAATGCTTCTTTAAAAAATTGCTTTTTTATGTCATATTCTGACAACCATAACTTTTTTGTTTTATTGTATATAGAGCTGATTAAGGGCTTGTTTTTTGCAAAATGGTACCATTTTGGAGTTTATATGATGCTTTGCTTTTTATCAATGATTTAGGGAAGTGAGATGAACACGATATAGGAATCCCAATAGTGTTTTTTATTTTTATTTTGTTACAGCGGTCACCATGTGGTATAAATAACATATTAACTTTACTACGCAGGTTGATACAATTACAGCAATACCAAATTTGTATACAGTGGGGAAAAAAGTATTTAGTCAGCCACCAACTGTGCAAGTTCTCCCACTTAAAAAGATGAGAGGCCTGTAATTGACATCATAGGTAGACCTCAACTATGAGAGACAAAATGAGAAAATAAATCCAGAAAATCACATTGTCTGATTTGGAAAGAATTTATTTGCAAATTATGGTGGAAAATAAGTATCTGGTCACCTACAAACAAGCAAGATTTCTGGCTCTCTTAGACCTGTAGCTTTAAGAGGCTCCTCTGTCCTCCACTCATTACCTGTAGTAATGGCACCTGTTTGAACTTGTTATCAGTATAAAAGACACCTGTCCACAACCTCAAACAGTCACACTCCAAACTCCACTATGGTGAAGACCAAAGAGCTGTCGAAGGACACCAGAAACAAAATTGTAGCCCTGACCGGGCGGGGAAGACTGAATCTGCAATAGGCAAGCAGCTTGGTGTGAAGAAATCAACTGTGGGAGCAATAATTTGAAAATGGAAGACATACAAGACCACTGAAAATCTCCCTCGATCTGGGGCTCCACGCAAGATCTCACCCCATGGGGTCAAAACAATCACAAGAACAGTGAGAAAAAAATCGCAGACCCACACGGGGGGACCTAGTGAATGACCTGCAGAGAGCTGGGACCAACGTAATAAAAGCTATCATCAGTAACACACTATGCCGCCAGGGACTCAGGTGCTGCAGTGCCAGACGTGGCCCCCTGCATAAGCCAGTACATGTTCGGGCCCATCTGAAGTTTGCTAGGGAGCATTTGGATGATCCAGATTCCAGAAAAGTATTGGGAGAATGTCACATGGTCAGATGAAACCAAAGTAGAACTGTTTGATAGATACACGACTTGTCGTGTTTGGAGAGGTGAGAATGCTGATTTGCATCCAAAGAACACCATACCTACTGTGAAGCATAGGGTTGTCAACATCATGCTTTGGGACTGTTTCTCTGAAAAGGGACCAAGACGACTGATCCGTGTACATGAAAGAATGAATGGGGCCATGTATTGTGAAATTTTGAGTGCAAACCTCCTTCCATCAGCAAGGACATTGAAGATGAAAAGTGGCTGGATAACAATGATCCCAAGCACACCGCCAGGGCAGCGAAGGAGTGGCTTCGTAAGAAGTATTTCAAGGTTCTGGAGTCTCCAGATCTCAACCCCATAGGAAACCTTTGGAGGAAGATGAAAGTCCGTATTGTCCAGCCCCAAAATATCACTGCTCTAAAGGAGATCTGCATGGAGGAATGGGCCAATATACCAGCAACAGTGTGTGCCAACCTTGTGAAGACTTACAGAAAACGTTTGACCTCTGTCATTGCCAACAAAGGATATATAGCAAAGTATTGAGATGATCTTTTGTTATTGACCAAATACTTATTTTCCACCATAATTTGCAAACAAACTCTTTCCAACTCAGACAATGTGATTTTCGAGATTTGTTTTCTCATTTTGTCTCTCATAGTTGAGGTTTACCTATGATATCACTTACAGGCCACTCTCATCTTTTTCTTTTTTTCCCCACTGTATTTTTAATGTTTTACAACAATAAAAACACTTTTATTTTTTTAAAAAAAAATGCCTTTTTACACTGCCATGGTTTGAGAGCTATAACTTTTTTCTGTATATGGAGCTGTGTAGGGTCTTTTTTTTGCAGTATGAGTTGATGCTTTGATTGGTACTATAACTTTTTGATTGCCTTTTAAGCTGGTTTGTGGAGGCAGGATGAAGAACACTGGTAGTGTTGTACATGACATGTAGGTTTAACTCTATTGAGCAACACGATTACAGCAATACCAAAATTTTATAATAGTGTTTTTATTGTTTAAAACAATCTTTTTAATGCATCACTATCTTCTGATAATCCTGATATTCATAGCTTTTTCATTTTTCTGTAAAAGGGCTTTTTTAGCAGGACAAATTGATGTTTTCATTGGCACCACTTTGAGGTTTATATGAATTTCTAATCAATTTTTATTCCAGTTTATTTGCAGCAGGATGAACAAAAATTGCAATTTGACATTTTTAAACATTTTTTTACATCACTCCCTTCGTCTGTCTTTCTCTTAAATGTGCAGTTGCAATTGATTGTGGTATCTAAGGGGTTGATTGGCACCGACCAGAATAAACACCAGTCCCGGCCAAGAGCGCATTAAGCCAGCTGTAATATACAGGTATCATGTGCCAATCATGCAAGCTATGTTTGTGAGCCCCATGAGGTCCTGGACATACCCATATGTCAATTAGACATATTAGACATATGGGTATGCCCAATGTCAGGAAGGGGTTAAATCTGACTTTAAATGAAAACTCATTTTACCCTCCTATTGGATCCCAAACCAGAAAACCAGCATTGTTGAATTTATCATAGAAAAATGAATTTATTATAGAAAACTGAATTTATCATAGAAAACTGAATTTATTATCTTCCCACTATCCCACTCCATCCCCCCACCCAATCTCTTTATCACTGTCAATGGCTACACTCTCTCACCAACTCCACAGGTCCGCTGCCTTGGGATAACCTTTGACTTCAATCTGTCCTTCAAACCGCACATCCAAACCCTTACCCTTGCCTTCAACTGAAAAATATCTCCCGAATCTGCTCATTCCTTAACTTTGAATGCAAAAAAATGCTTGTCCATGCCCTTGTCATTTCCCGCCTAAACTACTGCAACATTCTTCTCTGTGGCCTCCCATCTAGCACTCTCGCTCCCCTCCAAACCATCCTTAACTCTGCTGCCCGTCTGATTCCCCTCTCTCCTCGCTACTCCTCTGCCTCTCTTCTCTGCCAATCCCTTCACTGACTGACCATTGCCCAGCGAATTCACTTCAAGCTAGCAACCTTGACCTACAAGGCTCTCGGTAACCTCTCTCCCCCATACATAACTGCCTTAATCTCCAGATACCTTCCCTCACGCAACCTTCGCTCCTCACAGGCCCTTCTTCTCTGCTCTCCTCTTATCAGCTCTTCACATAACCGTCTCCAAAACTTCTCCCATGCTTCCTCCATACTCTGGAACTCACTGCCCCAACACATCTGACTCTCCCCCACTCTTACTTGCCTCAATCGTAACCTGAAAACCCATCTCTTCAGGATTGCCTATAACCAACAATAACCCCATTGCTGCTACTCCACCCCACAAACATGTCCGCTCCTTACCTTCTGTCTCTTCCCTGTAAGCCCTCATGGGCTGGGCAATCTCTCCCTCTGTACCAGTTGTTAGTCACTTATTGTCACTTAATAATTGTTTGACCGGACTTCCGGTTCTGGCGTCGCCATGGTGAAAGGCTAGAGCGGGAGCTCCTGGACATCGGGGCGAATCCAGCAGCATAGACCCATCAAAAGTGCCTAAGAACCGCCCGAAACAGACTGGGTTCCCCCAGAGCCTTATCGGAGCTACCTGGGACCTGTGCAGCACGACAAAGCTTGGAGCGGCGGAGTTTTGAAAAGCCCGCGAAACCGCGCTTCCACCCGCACCACGAGAGCGCCGGCAGCAAACAGGAAAGGCGCAGGCAGCTGTATTTGACACCCAGCGGACCTTCACGTGCCCGTAGCCTGCCCGCGGAGAGACGCCGCCGGGGATCTCCTGGCAGCATCGCGGGACACCTGCGCTCCGGCCGGAGGGAGGACCTGCAAGGAGATTCCTCTGAGGTACCGGGGAGCCGTACAGACGGAGACAAGGGGCCAGCATAGTGGGGTCGGGTGGCAGGCGTTTAGCGGGGCCTCCCCCCCCTACCCTACCACAAGGGACATAAGTCCTAAGGTCCCACATGAAGGTATATGCCGTCGCCCCATTAGCGGACCAACAATCTTCAGAGCCTGTGTGCAAAAGGACTGGGTTCTGCCTCTACGGCACCTGCTGCAAGCAATTCAGTGGAGTTTGGGTGGAACACCTACTATTGCCCTACTGCATGTATCTGCTATACCCAATTGCTAGCATTTAGGTCTGCAGCCCTATCAATTAGACATCAGAGACTGCATAGCTGTTAGCAGCCCGGACTGTGTTATGCCAACTACCTCTGAATTGTGAAGTGGGCAAACCCGTTATCTGGGGACTGTTAACTCCTCCCAGGCTATTGCTTCTACATTGGCCATATAGCCCTGTTTCAGCTGCAGTGACCCTGCTCCATAATAATTACAGCCTGTTATCCCATCCTCTGATCCTAATTTTGCAGGAACTCCATCAGTACCAGTTAATGGACAAAATTTGTGTGCAAGATGGTTCGCACAAAAACTGCCTAAACAACCTGTGGCAAAAGATAACAAGTGGCAAGTGACCCCGCCTCCCCTTCACCTCCTGGCCGCATACAGTTGCAGGAACTGTCGGGTAGCCTTGGCCAGGCCGTAGACTCGGGCACCCCATCTGCTTCCCCTTTCTCTTCAGGGCTGTCGATCAATGCCCAGGCGGTGCAAATGAATGCAGATGCCGGACATTTTCAGATAGATCCTGCAAGTACACAATTCGCAGCGATAGTTGCAGAGGTGGCAAAGCAGATCTCGTCAGATCTTCAGGCTTCCCTAACCGCTTCGGGTGGCGCGTATGGTGGCGCAAGTAAAAGCAGACGTTAGAATTAGTGTTGAGCGATTACGTTGGCTATCGACATCGGGCGTTAGTCGATAGTCGAACACCATCGATAAAGGTTTTTTCGATAGTGAGAAGATCGATTTATGAGAGATGACCATAAAGCCTATGGGAGAGCAACACACCTTCATTCTTACACCCAAACAGGCTGGAGAAGCTGGAATTATCAGCCACAAATACTCAAATTGATACCTGCTACAATCTAGGCACAACACTTAGGCTATAAAAGCCACAGAAAAAAGATGTCACACACCATTCACTATCCCTGTCTTCTACCCAGCATGACCCTTAAACCTGCATCACCCACAAATTAAAAAGTGCCAGAAGGCAGTATTATTTGAACCATCATTTTACTTGAACTTGACATTTGAATATCCCTGTCCTGGAACGCAGCATGGGCCCCAACCTGCATTACCCCACATTTAAAAGTGCCTGAAAAGGTAGTCTTTCAACCACAATTTAGTTGAACTGGACATTGAGCTAACCATTCCGGGACCGCAGTATGACCATTAAACCTGTCCTGACCCCCAGATAAAAAGTGCCGGGAAAAGGAGTCCGTTGAACACCAGTTTTAGTTGAACTGGACACTAACTATATCTGACCTGTACCGCAGAAATGACCATTAAACCTGTCCTACCCAACAGATTAAAAAGTGCTGGAAAAAGGAGTCATTCAACCACCATTTTTAGTTGAACTGGACATTGACTATACCTGTTCCTGGGACGCAGTATGACCATTAAACCTGTCTGAACCCCCAGATTAAAAAGTGCCGGGAAAATGGAGCTTTGAACCACCATTTAGTTGAACTGACACTAACTATAGTCTGTCCTTAACCGCAGAATGACCGATTAACCTGTCTGACCCACAGATTAAAAAAAAGGGGCCGGAAAAAGGAGTACCCTTTCAACCACCATTTAGTTGAACTGGACATTGAACAAACCTGTCCGGACCGCAGCATGACCCTCTAAACCTAGTCGACCCCACAGATTAAAAAAGTGACGGAAAAAGGAGTCTTCAACCACCATTTTAAGTTGAACTGGACATTGAACTAGACCTGTCCCTGGACCGCAGTATATCATTAGAACCTTCTGACCCCCAGATTAAAAAGTGCCGGAAAAAGAGTCTTTCAACCACCATTTAGTTGAAACTGGACATTGACTATACCTGTCGCTGTGACACAGCATGACCCAGGGCCGGAGTTACAGTGGGTGCAAGTGAGAGCGCCAGGCTAGGCGTCCGTCATCTATCTAACACGCAGTTAAAATGCCCTGATGACGCAGCAACGAAAACGTCGAGCTGAAGCAGAGTGCCTGGAAGCGGAAGTGTGAGAACTCAGCCTTCCTCAGTACACAGTCAAGACCTGGATAGCGCTTGCCCTCCGTATGGAGTGCGGACCAATTGAGCATCCACTTGGAAAAACTGGTGGTTTATGCTCCAGTTCCCACCCAGGTGCCCTTTTTCTGCATTCTTTTTCTCATCTTTACTCAAATGTGCTGGAGGAAATTGTCTCTGGTACTTGTTCTCTGTCCGTGCTCCATACTCCATGTCCTCTGAATAACCTCATCTGGTCAAGTTTTCTGTACCTCCCTTGTACAATTCAGAGGAATTTTTTTACCAGCTATTTTGTACATGCAAGTTATTTAGTAGTTTAAGTCTAGGAAACACTTTTTTTACAATATGATGGAATCCCACCATGTCTTTGTTTCTCTTTCTTTTATTGTATTAAATGGGGGTTTTCTCATACAGATTGATAGCTATGTTAAAAATCAAAGCATGACCCTTGAGCACTCTTGAACATTTGAGAAGAACAAATGTCTTCAGAAACAAACATTTTTCATAATAAGGAACCTGTATATTCGCTGCATTTCAAAGCAAAATCCCAAAAAATTCAAAGCATGACCCTTGAGCCACTTGACAATTGTGAAGAACAAATGTCTGTTAGAAACAAATTTTTTTATAATAGAACCTGAGTATAGCTGCATTTTCAAAGCAAAATGACCCCAAAAATTCAAAGCATGACCTTGAGACCACTTTGGACAATTGTGAAAGAACAAATGTCAGTTAAAACAACCATTATTTTTATAATAGGACCTGTAGTATTGCTGCATTTCAAAGCAGCATGACCCAAAAAATTATAAAAATTACTTCTCAGCCACTGTAAAAATGTTGAGGGAGAAATGCCACTTAGAAGAAACATTCTGTTCCAAAGGACATGATTATTGCTGTAAATCTCACACTTCTTGACCCCAAAAAATTATAAATAAGAACTTCCAGCCACTAATTAAAAATGTCAGGGAGAAATGCCACTATAAAAGCCACATTTCTGTTCCAAAGGACCATAATTATAGCTGTATCTCACAGCAACATGACCTCAAAACCATTGACCAATGCGAAAACTTCTAAGATAAAGTGAGTAAAATGGAATACGGTGTTGTCATAGAAACCTTGCCTGTCTTTTACAGTCTCCTCACAAGCAAAACCAGCAAAATGACTGTTGGTAAAAGAGAGATAAAAATTGCAGTATGAATTGATCATTTTAAAAACATTTTTCAAGAGGACCATTTCTGTTTGAAGAGTAATGTGAAGTAGACCGGGCAACTAATCGGTGACCTCGAGGCAATTGTCGGCCCAAACATCTATCAGAGATCCATGCCTGATTCACTCTTGATGAAAGTCAAACGATCCACATTAATCTGTAGGAAAGCCAGATGCGTTTGTCCTGTAATGACTCCTCAGCTGTGCTGAAGGACCGCTCAGATAATGACGCTGGCTGCTGTGCAGAGACAACACCTCAGATGGCGTGACGAGCCAGCTCGGGCCATTCGTCCCATTTTTGGATACCATACAAAAACATCGGTGTTGAGACGCAGATATCGTGCACACATGAATCTTAAGCAGACTCTGCTGAGTTTGGATGTGTCCTGCATTGCAATGCGTTGGTGAGGTGGTAAACAAAGATATGCCAGAAGGTCACTCATTAGGCTTCTGCCACCTTGCCTGCTGCTGCGTCTACGCCCTACCTTGGCCACTCTACTGCGTCACGTCGCTGATAGTTGTTCCACCGTGACATTGGGGAACGTGAAGCAGACACAAACAGATGTTCTCCATTGAATCAATCAGCAAGGACTCATTTCCTGCATTTACTCTCTAATATGGGTGGGGGAAGGAAATGCTGAGTTTTTGTTTTTGTACCGGGGATCCCAGAGGGTGGCCACCCATAACCTGTTGTTCATTTTGATGCCTTAATGCGAATCATGTTGGTGGAAATGAGCATCAATCACTATGTGAAGATGGAGCCTTGACTTTCCCAATCCTCTGGGTCTAGGGGCACCTAGCCAAACTGATCTTCCTCATCTTCCTCCTCCTCCTCAAATCGCGCCAACCTCTTCCAAGGCAGGGACTCGGTAACAACGGTGGTCTAGGAATATCTCCTCCTCCTCCTTCCTCCTCCTCCGCTGCCTCCGGCACAGCTTCAACACACCCTGAACTTGCCTGAATGATGCACCCTGAGAGCAGATGCGCTACATGCACTGCTCTGGACCCGAACCACTGCCTAATGAAGACCGATGAAATTGTGAAACTGTCGTCCCTTGTGGATTTGACGGAGAGGAATGTGCTCCGTGTCCGCATCTGTGACCCTCTCCTCCTCCGTCGCTGGCGGACCTGTTTGTTTCAGAGTGTCCAACGATCGTTCCAGAACTAAGATCACCACAATGCTCATGCTGACAAGGCATTGTCCCGACTGAACCATTTTGGTGGCTTCTTCAAAACTGGCAAGGATGGTGCAGAGCTCTTTCACCTGCCTCAACACCCCGAGGTCCGCACCGCTGCTTGTCAGGCCATGTGTCACTTCGTACTGCGTAATAGAATTGCGCCTTCGCCGCAATCGCTGGAGCATGTGGAGGGTGGAATTCCAGCGTGTTTGCACACGTCAACAATGAGACGGTTGATGGGGAGCCGAGCTGGACGCTGCAAACGCAGCCAGGCGGGACGAAGCAGGGTGCGAACGGCGGAAGTGCGAACTTAGACTTCGAGCCTTCCTCAGCAGGCAGTCCAGACCCGGTAGCTCTTTAGAAATTTTTCTGTGACGCACAAGTACATGACATGTGGCCAGGCAAGGGATTTTGCTCCAGCCTACCGATCTTAAGGCGGCCAGCAGATTTCGCCCGTTATCGCACACACCTTGCCTGGCACAAGAGGGTCAGCTTACCTGAGGAAGAGGATCCCACCATAGGGTCTGTTTTGGGGATCATCTGTTTGGAGATCTCCAATAAGCTCTGCATATTGTAACGGTGTCGGTTTTGTGAGTATATGATAAACCTGCGGAGTTAGAGCAGTTTTTCAGTTCATATAACCACTGATTTTTTTTAATCTCTATCTAGCAGGACTTGTGTTGTATTTTGAGTATGTATGCTTTTGACTTGGAACTGTTTTCTCTAGACACTTGTGGAATACACATGTGCATAGTGAGGAGTGTATCCATTACATGCGTTAAAATACCGGACGGTATGGATCCCATTATAGTCAGTGTTTATATTCGAGAGTATGATATACATTTGACTGGAAAAGTCCTTTTTTTATGACACCCTGTGGTAGATTCATTGGTATATGTGAGGAGTGTATTCATTAACATGTTTAAATACCGGATGTATGGTTTTCATATACCAGTGTTTCATAGAAATTACTAAGTAATCATCCCAGGGATAATTTTTGCCATATAACACATTTCTTTACTCATTAATCTGGTCCTGATTATACAGGAAATACCTCTTTGATCAGTGAGGTGAAAAATTTGGGGTCCTTGCTGGGACAGTGTGTATATATATAAATATACTCCAATGACACGTTGCTGGGAACATTTTTCCGGCATTTATTATCTTTAGGGAGTCGAGTGATACCATAACCACTTTTCCAAATGTTTTTTGATCCCTTTATAGAGGTTTTGCAGTACACCATACCACTGTCCTCTTTATTTTTGGTGGAATGACCATTAATCCTCCATATACTCGTGAATCAACCGTTTAGACAAACTCTGTTAATTATAGGACCTGAGGTTATTTGTCCTTTATCTATTCTGGACCCACTTTTGCCCCGCCTTTTATATTTTCCAACTAAGTTCCCCTGATAAGTGTTGTTGAGGGACATAGAAACATGTCGGACATTATTAGTGTTAGGGCTTATATATATATGGTGTAGTTCCGGACAGGGCCGCCCTTTTTCGGGGCGCACCCCTTTTTTTCTTTTAGGTGACTAGAATTTTTTGTAGGTAAGTTATTTGTTATTTTTCTTTATCCTCCTCATGTTTTTAGAGATTATCATGTAAAAGTGAAGTTTTAATACATGATTTAAGTTGTTAGGATATTGATCCCTGATCATGACCAAAGACATGGGCAGCTGAGGAACGCTTGGTGGTGGCGGATGAGGGCGGAACAGAGGTGTGACAGTGGTTGGAGGCCCGGCATCGGTCTGCCTTTTTTTGGCCAAGTGTTGCCTCCATTACAACTCATGCATTCGCTGCATGTGACTAGACAATTTGGTGGTGGGTAACCACCTAAGGTTCTTGCCTTATGCGTTTACGGCAAAGGCGGCATATGACATCGCTGGGTGAATCAGAGGCTTGGGTCAAAGAAGGCCCAGGCTTGAGAGGTCCTGGACCTTTTTGGCGGCGATAAGCGAGGACGGGGTTTGCTCTGACCGTGCTGGCGGAATCATATCAGCGGACTTCTGCGACCACCCTCTCCCTTTTTGAGGCGGAACCCGTACTGACACTATCCCATCGTCTTCCTCCTCGTCCAGTGATGAAGCCCCCGCAAGCAAATTCTGCTGAAAAGACCACGTTGGACCCCGCAAATGCGCATCACATCACAACACAGTGACTTCGTCGTCCTGACATTCTGCATCCAGGAACTGCGGGCTACAAGCAAAGGGACTGAAGGCGTTGCGACCGCCCGGGATTTTTTGCCGATTGACCGGCTTCCTTCTCCTCCTCCTGATGGCATCATAACTGGGCGTCAGAGCAGAGAAAATCACCTCTTTGGCCTCTTGATCTTTTAACATCCCTTTCTGACCCCACCCGCATTTGGTCATCAAAGAGGTCTTCAAAAAATGGATTATCCACAGTGGGGGGTACACGAGATGACATTTGGGCTGCTTCATGTTGGACGGATGCTGGTGATGCTGATGACGACATTTGGGGCCGTGACTGGGAGGACGAGGAGGTAAGACTGCTGGATGCAGGTTGCATTAACCACGAAGGACAGATTGGCGACGCTGTTCGTTACTGAGATTCACAGGGCCCCCTGACCCAGAGATGACAGGCCTGACGGCCCCTGCAACTGATGATCCACTGGCATGTGTGTTGTCGCCAGCGCGGGAAGGAGCACCTTCTCTCGTACCTCTACCTCCATGTCCTACCCCCCTCTTTGCTCGCTTTACCACCTGAATTTCGCTCCATGTTCAGAAATATACAAATTTGAGAAGGTATGGAAGAGTTTTGGAAAGTCTCTTTTAAAAGACGGCAAATCACAGCTATTCTCAAATCCCTCAAATCAAAACAAAAATTGGGTGGATTCAAATATAACTGCAAAGTAGGGTCTATCAAGTCAACAAAGCTGGCCTCCGCCAAAGTGAAAAAAACACGTATCTTAAATGTATTCTGATAATAAAATGTATTTTTTTGGCACCTATCAATACACCTGTGGTTACTAAAAAATTGCAGTATTCACATTTAAGTGCAAGGTGCCTCAATGAACAAAGCTGTAGTCAACCAAAGTCAAAAAACACGTATCTGTAATGTATTCGGATAATAAAAGGGATTTTTTGGCACCTATCCCAATTTTACCTGTGGTAACTACACAATTGCTGGATTCAAATTTAACTGCAAGGTGGCTCTATCAACAAATCTGGACTGGGCAAAGGTGCAAAAAACATGTATCTGTAATGTATTCGGATAATAAAAGGTATTTTTTTTGGAACCTATCTATTCCCCCTGTGGTAACTACACAATTGCTGGATTCAAATTTAACTGCAAGGTGGCTCTATCAACAAATCTGGACTGTGCAAAAGTGCAAAAAACACGTATCTGTAATGTATTCGGATAATAAGAGATATTTTTTGGCACCTTTCAATTCACCTGTGGTAACTACACAATTGCTGGATTCAAATTTAACTGCAAGTGCTCATACAAAATTCTTGGGAAATGGGCAAAAGTGCAAAAAAACACGTATCTGTAATGTTTCGGTAATAAAGGATTTTTTGGCACTATAATTCACTGTGGTGACTAAAAAATTGCAGTAATTCACATTTAAGTGCAAGGTGCCTCAAATGAACAAAGCTGTAGTGCACAAGTCAAAAAAACCGTATTTTTAATGTAAATTTGGGTAATAAAAGGTTTTTTTGGCAAACCCATCAATTCACTGGGTACTACACAATTTGCTGGATTCAAATTTACTGCAAGGTGGCTCTATCAACAAATCTGGACAGGGCAAAATGTATTCGGGGTAATAAAAGGTATTTTTTGGGCACCTATCAATTCACCTGTGGTGACTACAAATTGCTGTATTCAAATTTTAAATGCAAAGTAGATCTATCAACAAAGCTGGCCTGCGCCAAAGTGAAAAAACACGTATCTGAAAGTTTCGGGTAATAAAAGGTATTTTTTTTTGGCATCTATCAAATTCACCTGTGGGAACTACACAATTGCTGATTCAAATTTTAAATGCAAGGTGGCTCTACAACAAATCTGGACTGGCAAAAGTGCAAAAAACACGTATCTGTAATGTATTCGGATATAAAAGGTATTTTTTGGCACCTATCAATTCACCTGTGGTGACTAAAAAATTGCAGTATTCACATTTTTAAATGCAAGGTGCCTCAATGAACAAAGCTGTAGGCACCAAAGTCAAAAAACACGTATCTGTAATGTATTCGGATGATAAAAGGTATTTTTTGGCACCTATCAATTTACCTGTGTAACTACACAATTGCTGGATTCAAATTTAACTGCAAGGTGCTCTATCAACAAATCTGGACTGGGCAAAAGTGCAAAAACACGTATCTGTAATGTATTCGGATAATAAAAGGTATTTTTTGGCACCTACAATTTGCCCTGTGGTTATATGATAATTTGCAGTATTCACATTTAAGTGCAAGGTGCCTCAATGAACAAAGCTGTAGTGCACCAAAGTCAAAAAACACTTTTCTGTAATGTATTCGGATAATAAAAGGTATTTTTTGCACCTATCAATTCACCTGTGGTAACTACACAATTGCTGGATTCAAATTTAACTGCAAGGTGGCTCTATCAACAAATCTGGACTGGGCAAAAGTGCAAAAAAAAAAAGATTTGTAATGTATTAGGATAATAAAAGGTATTTTTTGGCACCTATCAATTTTACCTGTGGGGACTAAAAAATTCAGTATTTTACTGTAAGTGCAAGGTGCCTCAATGAACAAAGCTTTTAGTGCGCCAAAGTCAAAAAAACACGTATCCCGAAATTTATTTGGATATTACAAGGTATTTTTGCCACCTATCAACCTGTGCGACTTGCTGAATTCTAATTTAAGTACAAGGTGGATATTTTCAACCAAGGTGGAATGGGCAAAATTGAAAATGAACACCTATCTGAAATGTATACTGATAATAAAAGTGAGTTTTGCACCTAACAAAGAGACCTGCAGTTTTTTTAGAAAAGATGTGTATCCTATAAGTTCAGGCTGCCCAATATCCGGAAATATTTCAATAGAAAACTGTTTTAAAAATAAAGCTATTGCAATGTCTACACTAAGTCTTGGTGAAACTTTATCCAGTATTCTTTATAGAGCTTGTCCCGTGTTCGCCCACGGGGGCCCCCCCTCCGCTCTCCCGCGTGACTTTACAGCGGTAGAATGCTCCTTTAAAATTCTCTCCTAACTACATAAAAATCTTCCAATCTCTAATCTAACTAAAAAAAGTAAGGATCACAGCTAATAGTAGAGGTTTCTCTGTGAAGAAATAGAATAATTTCGCTGACTGTTTGGACACAAGCAGAGCGCACGTCCTTCTGCTCTGAACGCTGAGAGACACTGAGACTGAACAGGAAACGCTGTTCTATGTAAAACGAGGGGGCATGTGATTTTTTTCCCGCCCAATCGCAACCAAACACATCCCAGTCATGACGTCGCAAACACAACTCACCCTGCACTATTCTGTAATCTGATTTTGCTGGCCGCCAAAATTACAGGAAGCGCCGAAAAAGGCGCGATCTTAATGATGCACAGATTTTAACCTAAATTATCGCATGATCTAAAAAAACCGATCACCATAAAAACCTTGCCGATTTCAACTTTGTCGATAATAATCGCTCAACACTAGTTAGATACATACAGAGCGCCTCGACGACCAGGATGTACAGCTGCAGGATCTAGCCAGTGACCTGGATAGAGTCCGTTCCGAACTCTCGGACTTAGCTCAGGAAAATGGTCGCTTGAGAGATAAGCTAGACGACCTCGAAAATAGATCAAGAAGAAACAACTTAAGAATTGTGGGGGTCTCTGAGGCGATCCCAGCTAGCGAGCTCATTAATCTCTGTGAAAGGGATCTACCAGAAGCTTTAGGCCTTCGGGGCCCGTGCAAAGTCGAGCGAGCACATCGCATAGGACCAGATCTGAGGGAGGGGGCCAAATTCTCCGCTGGTGCCAACAGACTATCCCAGCGGGCCGATCGCCCTCGCCAGATCATCGCTAAGTTCCTCGATTTTACGGACAAGCAGGCGATCATCCGTGCTTTCCGAAGGCTTAAGTCCGATCTAATCTTCAGAGGCAGGAAGATTTTGGTGTTTGAGGACTTCTCAGCGGACGTGGTCCGAAAGCGCAAAACCTTCTCTCCAGTATGCTCGGCCCTATTTCGTAAGCAGGTGAAGTTTGCCCTACTCTACCCGTCGATCCTGAAAGTTTTCCACAATAATGGCAGTATCTCCACATATTTTTCACCGGAAGAAGCACAGGAAGCCCTAGGGGAGGGCGACAGGAGGAAGCCAAGACCATCTTCGCCATCGGCCCATTCTCGCCCCTCTTCACCAATGAACTCCTCTTTCATCTCCGTGGGTAATCCCCCCCCCCCTTGGATGGAGAGGGAGTGCTCCCTTCCATGCTCATGCTGCGACCCCGAAGGAGCAGAGGGAACGCCAGAACTTCAAACTGATAATGTGAAAAGTAAATCGCCTCATACCACATGGTTTGGGACTTGAGTTT
>JAODAL010009845.1:0-45000 GCA_025379985.1 Phyllomedusa bahiana
TGGAATCGGTTGGGTTTTTATATCGGGTTTCTTTGTTATTTAAAGGGGTTTTTCTAACCATGATTTTTTTACCTTACCACACCCCAGCTTTGGCTAACTTCCTGGTTAGGTTGTGGGTGAGCCTATAGCAGTGATACATCAGCTGTGCTGTTCCTAGCTAGCTGTGCTGTTACAGTGACATGCAGGAGATTTATAAAGTCGAGTAGATAAGTTTACTAGACAAGGCTACAGAGCTCTCAAAAGTGACAGTTTTTCATGTAAGTTAACAAACTCTGTTGCTAGAGATAAGACTCAGCAAGGAGTGATTCACCATGGTCAGAATGACTGCATGTGAGAGTGATAAGAGAGAGCAGGGAAAGGTTATGAAAGGTGGTTAGTTACCAGAGAAACTTGGGTACTCTAAAAGGAGATAAAATCTTGTTATTTCCTGAACAAAGCAAAATCAAAGCAGTAATGTACTGGGTAACAGTCTCCATTTACCTTTCCCTACATGTTAAACACTAATCATTGTGGTGAGAAAACCCATTTAAGCTCTAGACGTCTTGCAAGCAACCTCCAGTTAATTTATATCAGAACTTTGGTGAGCTGACATTTGTTTGTTTTCTGCCAGTTATATGTAATGGTGCTGGCTATTGTGCAATTTCATACTTTCATACTGCATACGTGTATGCAGATGTATATTGGACAAATGTAAGCCAGAAAGCACACACTTTTGGCCTCCAACCAGATATTTAATCCTATAAACATGTTTAGCGTATTTCTCAGGAGCTTTCCTGGCAACTTGATGCGAACCCAACCTTAGTGTGTCATACAGCATAGACTAAAAAGCCATAATCCACCACATAAACTTTCTATATGTTTTTGAGGCAGTCATACCAGATAGGGCAATCTTATAAATCTGCTTTCAACTTGTCTATTTATTGACATTTCCTTGTTAATTAAAGGGGTTGTCTCATTTATTTTTTTTTTTTTGATAAATTAGGCTTACTATAAGATGATATGTATTTATATACCTTATTGATGTGTATTGTGTGTAAGGTATACTTTCCAACTTTTGAAAGTGGAAAAGCAGGAGACTCCAAGTGGCGGCAAAAACATTTGCATGGCCACGCCCATCTTGTTGGCTCTGGAAGAAAACCAGGTTGTTGCCCCCACTAGCCAGGTAGTAACCCTCTTTATCCAGGTAGTGCCCATTATAGCCAGGTAGTAAGCCACCCATAGCCAGGTAGATGCTCCCTTACAGCCAGGTAGATGCCCCATATAGTAGGTAGATGCCCCCTTGTAGCCAGGTAGTGCCCCCTTGTAGCCAGCCATGTATTGTCCCTTCTAGTCAGGTAGATGCCCCCATTAGCCATACAGTGCCCCCCTTAGCCAAGTATTGCCCCTTGTAGTCAGGTAGATGCCCTCATTAGCCAGACAGTGCCCCCATTAACCAGACAGTGCCCCTTATAGCCATGTATTGTCCCTTGTAGTCAGGTAGATGCCCCCATTAGCCAGACAGTTCCCTCCCATCGCTTATAAAAATAAAATTATAAAATCTACTAACCTCACCAGGCTCCCTGCAGCGCGGCCAGGTCCAGAGGCTGCCGACTGAGTAGTCTGAGCGTTGCAGGGGATGTGAGTGCAGTCACACCCCCTGCGACACTGCGGTGTATGTACAGCGCCCACCGGGTGCTGTGCATACAGGGGAGAAAGCAGGAGGGGAATGGTCCCTCCTGCCTCCTCCCTGCACGAGCAGCTTCACGGAGCGTGCAGCTGCTGACTGACTCCATGCGGCCGTGGCCGCACAAGTCAGTGTGTGTTGCCGGGCGGGTGAAAGGGGCTGGCGGCCGCGGTGCCCGTCTCACCCGCATGTAGGAACGGCGCGATGGTGCCGGAGCAGCGCACTAGCGCTACTCTGGCGCCGCGGTCATTTAAAGAACCCCCGCTGCCTGCTTGCAGCGGGAGGTCCATTGACTCTGCCGGGTTGGCGGGGGGTGACCCCCATTAACGGGAACCCCCCGCCAAAAGCGGGAGAGTTGGCATGTATGATGTAAGGTGTGTTAGGTTGTAGCTGCTCTATTGTAGCCCCCCCACCGCCCTTCCTGAACAAGTTACACTCTGTATAGTGTGACGCTACATTCAGGGAAGGCTGTGGGGGTCTACAGAATAGATATGTGCTAGTCAGGAGGCCATCACAACTTCTATATTTCCAAAGAACTATAGGAAATGAAAGCTGAGCTCTGATTGGTTGCTATGGGCAACAAAGACAATCTTACTGTGGGACAGTTTTCATACAAGGCCCCCAGAATTTACCTTGTCGAGTGATACACTTGATTAAGGCTTTATAACACTTTTAAAACATTTATCAGAATATAAACATTTTTAAAGTCTACATTTAACAAGGTGATTAAATAATATTTACGTTGCAGTCTAATATACAGTTAAGAGTTAAGTATTTTCGGGAGCAATATAGTAAGTTTATTAATGCAAATCTTTTTCTCATATGAAAAAGAGGGACATTCAGAGAGCAAAGAGGGTATAGAGGGTCATGGGTACAAAATAGGGACTGTCCCTGCAAAAGACGGACACTTGGGAGGTATTGCTATGGTGTAGTCACCCACAGTCCCCTGAAAGAAACGTCACAATATACAGAGTAGTGTGACATTTTGTACAGAGAGGGCTACGGGCAGCTACAGCAGCCTCATGACTAGCCTGTACGTGTGCTGTGGCATGGAACGTCATCACTTACTGACAGATTTGTAATAATAAAAATATACGCTTAAAACACACACCTATCAGTAAAGTACAGAAACACTATTCAGCCTATAGTAAGCCTAATTTATGAAAAAAAAAGAACCAGACAACCCCTCTAGTAGACAAAAATGATAAAAGACATTAGCTACATAACTTTTTTAAACATCTTATGTTTAGGCTAAGACTACATACAAATGTGAACACTTCCATTAAAGAAAGAAAAATCCACAATGGTCACTGAAATAACTTAAAAGTAACAAAGGTAGAATAATACATTTAGATTTACTAAGAAATCAACTAATGGAAATCAGGCATTGCTTTTGTATTGTGGTCCAACTGAAAAATGTAAAACAAAAACTAAAAACAAAACAAAAACTGTCATGGACAAAAATGATACCCGTAGAAAAGATTAAAAATAATTTGACCATAGGTGTGTTCTGTAATTGCCAACACTTCAGAAAAAAAACATGATCCAGCAATTCATGCAAAAAAACTGGAACAATGTTTATTACATACACACCTTCAAAATGACATTGCACAGAGGGACAATAATGGCTATATCCACATAGCCTACGTGTTTCGGGAGCAAGGGCCATGTAGTAGCGCCCGAAAGGCGTAGGCTATGTGGAGCCATTATTGTGCCTCTGTGCTATGTCATTTTGAAGGTGTGTATGTAATAAACATTGTTCCAGTTTTTTTGCATGAATTGCTGGATCACATTTTTTTTCTGAAGTGTTGGCATTTGGTCCTGTGGTCGAGGATTCTTTGATCCGTGCAGCAGTGCAGACTGGAGTTATGGGAGAAGCAGATCAGGTGAAGCAATCGCCGTATTGGAGGTGAGCCAAACTCTGAACTGTGTTTATTTGATAATAAGGTGTTCTGTAATTAACATCAAAGGTGTCTTCAAATTTGTAATTATTCATTCTGCCTATTTCACCCTAAAGGGAGAAAAGTAGTCACTGTGCTGATTGGGATTATGGTATGTAGCACACTGAAATTGGACCAAAGGAAGCTAAGGAGAGAATTGTCTCAGGAGATATGAAAGAAATTATAGACAAACATGTTGAAGTTTAAGGGGCTGTTCACACGGCACAGTGCAATCCCGACCGGTATTTGCACTATTTTGGGACTGTGCACATGGCCGCAAGGCAACGTATTTTCTCCGCGGATATCAGAGAAAGCCCTCCCCCTTCGCATAGACTTGTTCATATCCCGCCCAAAAACCTGGTGAAAGAATGAACATGTTTAATCTTTTTCGGACCGCCGGTGGCGTTTTCCATTAGGGTCTGTGTAAAAGTTTGTCAGCCGGTTTGCAGGCGGCTTTCAAACCCAAAAGCCGTCTGCAAAACTGACTGAAAAACAGTGCAGTGGGGACAAGCCCTAAGGCTTTAGGACCTCCAAGATCAACAGCTTGGTGTTTTTGTTACTATTGTTGCACATATAATTTAGATGTTTAAGGTCTGTCCTTGATTGTGCCCACAAGAAATAAATGTATTACTTTTGTCAGTTTCAAGTTATTTCCGTGACCACTGTGGGTTTTTCTTTCTTTCATGGGACGATACCAATAATTCTTTCCACCTGGGTACAATTTTTTGTTGCAAATTTACTACAGTCGTTTAGTTTTTGGAGATTATTTATCCTACTGAAAATCTTTTTGTTTAGCTAATTACTGGCAGTGGTAGTACCTCTTCTGCCATGATCCATTTGTGGGAACTTGTTGTACTACTAAGTATATTTTTTAAGGAGAATCCTTCTGCTGTGAGCTTCTAATAGAGAACAATAAAAGGAGGGAAGGCTGAACATTTATCAGCTAGATAAATCACTGAATCGAGTGGTGGCAGATCCTGATTATGTTTGAAGAAAGACTCTCATAGTTATACAAATCTAATAAGTAATAAGTACTTTACAAGAGCACATGCTGTGAGCTGGAGATATAACATAAGGCACAAATTACAGTCGACTTCAGTAAACTGGGAATATTTGCCTTTAATTCTTCAAGACGACTAATTATTTATGTATCGCAGTCGGCCATCTTCCCAGTGAGAAGTCCAAGTGGTGCTCTCCATCAGTATGCATATGCTTCACTGTGTTATCAGTACATTCTAGTTCTGTGCATGTCTCTAACTCATATCTGTGCTACTTGGGATTCATGAACTTCATATCACTCAGTTAAGAAAGGAATCACAGCATTGTCCTGTACAAACTCTGCCTGAAGCAGAGATACTGCTAATTAATGTACTGTAGCTGCACAAACAGGATTGCGTGTTTATTTTCTAGTCTCTTGCTTGCATCTCAGATGAATCGCTGTTTACATTTATATACAAGGCTTGAACAGTGTCTGCTTATGGTTCTCTTGAAGGGTGGGCTGTCTTACGGGGTTCCTTCTTAAAATCACAAACCCAATAAAGTTTATACATTGCTACTTTACATGTTTACATCTTCACGTACAGAAAGCTTTATAGTTTCAGGAACTTCAAGAGGAGCAATATATGTTAATCTATGTCTAAACAGCACTGGAATTTCATTGGATTTTTAGCAGATTCAGTATTTTGAATAGTGATGAGCAAACAGTAAAATGTTCGAGTTGAACTTGGAACAGTAGTGGTGTTCGGTTCGAGGTTCTATTCGAACTCTAACTTGAACCACATTAAAATCAATGGGAGAAGATGTTCGGGTTAATTTTTATACCTTTTCCCGGTTGAGGAGAAGTTGTAATTACCATCCATAACAGTAAACTGGAAATGTGGAACAACTTAGTGAAGAAAATTTGGCTCTAAGAGTGACAGAAAAAGATTGAGAGGCTAAAATATTTCATTCCTTTCGATGGCTAGCTCAAAAAATGAGGACAGCTTGCAAGCAGGGGTGTAGCTACAGGAGGTGCAGCGGTAGCAGCTGCTATGGGGCCCTGCATCCTGTGAGGGGCCCAAAAGCCCCTTTGACACAGAGGAAGACACCGGTTTTGGAAAAGGCACATGCTAACTGGAAGGAGCCCCATTTTACTTTTTGCACCAGGGCCCAAGAACTAGAACTTACGCCTCTGAGGCTGGACTAGATTGGACGGCAGTACCATTGGTGGCAGCGAGAACATGTCAATGAGGAACATTCAGGTTCCGGTTCGAGTAGATTAGACAGCAGTACCATTGGTGGCAGTGAGAACATGCCAAAGAGGAACATGAAGGTCCCGGTTCGACTAGATTAGACGGCAGTACCAGTGGTGGCAGCGAGAACATGGAGGTTCTGGTTCGACTAGATTAGACGGCAGTACCATTGGTGACAGTGAGAACATGCCAATAAGGAACAGCGAGGTTCCGGTTTGACAAGATTAGGCTGCAGTACTATTGGTGGCAGCAAGAACATGGCAGTGGGGAACATGGTGGTTCCGGTTCGACAAGATTAGGCAGCAGTACCATTGGTGGCAGCGAGAACATGGCAGTGGGAAACATCGAGGTTCAGGATAACAGTACATTTGACGGTAGTACAGGCAGAGGCATTTAAAAAATAAAGATTTGGAGGGCTAAAAGGAGGTCCGGAGCAAGAGGTGTATGCAGTACACATCAAGGTCATACAGGTGTATATTTCAAAATAAATTCAGCTGTAAGACCTGTAAATCTAGCTGTTGGCAGCAGTAGAATACAATTTTTAGAAGCAGCAGGCACCGGAACTACAGACATGAGATGTAGTGTAGTTTAAATATGTATTTCACACTGTCAAGAAGACGTGCTACAGTTTACTAGTCAGTGACATTGGCAACCGTGGCAACAAAATGATCAGAGATCCACGCTTAATTCATTTTTATAAATGTCAAATGATCCACATTGAAAGTGGAAAAACAGATTTGTTTGTCAGTTATCACCCCACCTGCTGTGCTGAATTTGCGTTCCATGATAACGCTGGCTGCTGGGCAAGCTCAGGCCATTCATCCAGTTTGGACACCCAGAAGTTGAATGGGTCCAGACTAAGTCCAAAAACATTGATGTTGAGCTGCAGGTAGTCATCGACCATGGACCATGGCAGTCAATGGTCGATGACTCAAGCTCTACCCAGGTCTTGACTGTTTGCTGACAAAGGCTCGAGGTCTTAGGTCACACTTCCGGCGTTCATACCCTGCTTCAGCATGACTGGCATCGTTGCAGCGCGATCTAATCCTCCCCATCTATCATCTGATATGTGATGTGGCAACACAATGGAATTCCACCCTCCACATGCTCCAGCAATTGTGGCAGCAGTGTAATGCCATTATGCATTGTGAAATGTCGCATGGCCTTACTAGCAGAGGTGCGGACCTCTGGGTGTTGACAGAGTACAACGCATTACCCTTCAGTGGTAAGAGGTTGGCACAGATTACAGGAGGAGGAAGAGGAGGAAGATCCCGTTAATGCCCCGACCCTGAGGCTTTAGAGATCCCGGCAGCATCTCACACATGAGTGCTTGGATGCTACATTACCTGCAACATGATCCACACATCAAGGCAACAAAAATGAACAGCAGTTACTGGGTGGCCACCCCCCTTGATCCATGTTACAAGACAAAAGTGAGCAATTTCCTTCCACCCACACAAATTGACAGTAGAATGCAGGATTTTTAGACAGTGCTCAATGACCAACTCAAGACATCTTTTGCGTCTTCTCAATCTAATGTCACGGTGGAACAACATCAGCAACGCGGCAGCAGTAGAATGGCAAATAGCTGCAGCAGGCAGTGTGGCAGAACACTACTGGGTGACATTTGGCAATCGATTTTTAATACCTCACCAATGCCTTCAAGGCAGGGCAACATTCTGACACACAGAGACCGTTAACACACAGGTCAAGAGCTGTGGACAGCTCAGCGCACTCAGACCTACCAGTGGGGATGTGCGTAATTCTACCAATCTTAAGGGCAGCAAGAAAATTTCTCCCGCTGTTGCACACCTCCTTGCCTGGGGCCAGGTTCTTAGCACCCAGCCACTGGCCGGTCTGAGTGATCTGAGCTGTCCACAGCTTTTGACCTGTGTGTTGACGGTCTCCAAGACAAATTAATTTGAGAACAACAGATTGGCGACTCTGTGCAGTAATGAGATGCACAGGGAACTGAGCAAGCGATGACAGGCCTGATGGTCCTGCGACTGACGATGTGCTCACTTGTGTGTTGTCCAGAGCACTGGAAGGAGTGTCTCGTACCCCTATCTCCACTTCCTACTCCCCTCCTTGTTCGCTTACCACCTCTAGTTCTCACCATGTTCAAAAGCTAAATATTATAGCTCTGTCGTGGCACAGATATATGTAATAAGAGAGAAGTGTATATATATGTGGATCACAATAACACACTGGTATAATTCAGTGTTATGTGGACTTAAAATCTGGCAAAATTACACTTTTTAGAGTTGAGTACGATTTAGCAACAAAGAGAACTCTATTTCCTGGATAAATGTCTGTATGACAATAACACATGTTATATTTGAAAGGTGTTTCACCCCCAAAACTGCCAAAAATGCACTTTTCTCCACTCAGAATAATTTCCACCAACCAACCACTATTAAAAATATATTTCTTTGTATAGGAGATTTGGAGACGATGTGTTATACAATTACTGAACCCCCAAACTACTAACTACCTAACTAATCTAAATAGCAGCTTTTCCTGTCTAATAATAATCGCTAATAAACAAATCTTGTGCCTGCATGCAAGCAAGCAGACAGAGAGCAGTCTGTACAGTACAGAGAGTGAGCTGAAAATGGCGTTCAGAACACTATACAGTGAAATATTAGGTTATGTTCACACGGCTTAAAATTGGACGTATTTCAGTCCGTAATTACGCGCCGGAGTGCGCAAATTACGGCTGGAATACGTCCCAGTCATTACGGTAATCCCCAGTTCTCATAGAGAACTATGGATTACGTCTCCTCTCCCTGCTCAGCTAATACGCCATGGGGGGAGATAAGTGACATGTGAATTACCAGCAGCGTATACGCGCCGCTGGTAATGACTGTCTATGGGCTGGCGAGGTGCCGGCCCCCAGCTCCTGCCTCGCCCCCGTCCACACGGCGTAATTGCGGGGCGTAATTATGCCCTGCAAATACAGTGGTCGCATGCAAGCGGAGACTGCAGTAGCCAATGATTGCCTGCACCGTCATGTGAATGATGGACATATTGTTGGCAATCGGATCATACACCTTTGTGGAAAGTTTTCAAGTCCTGTCAGTGAAATAAATCCATGGCATTCCTTGGTATTATGTAAAGTAGGTAATTGCCGTTGATTCACTACACTCAGAAAGATGGACATGACACCATCAGTATGGGACCAGCAGGGCAAATCGGAGCGGCAGCAATAATGATACAGTAGTGCCTTCAATTATTATAATTATTATTTTGTTTTGTTTTATAGTCACCTCAACTTGTAGGTTTTGTTTTTACATGTCAGACAACACTTTCATGCATCTGATAACTTTTTTAAAGTTCCCCTATGTACTTTACTTTCCCTGACTTGCCCTTTGTGAGCCTTAATAGCACATCAGTGAGAGGATTGCTTGATCGTATGAAGGGTATGATTTTAATATCAGAATATTAAAGTAAAAGGCAGCTAATTATAATGGGAACTTCTGCAATTCATAGCCGTCATAAAGAATCCAAACAATAGCTATTGTCACTCTTGACCATTTTCAGTTCTTCATAAGGAGAAATGGGTGTTCATTGCAGCCTGTCATTTTAAGGCAGCAGCTGACCTCTACCATATGATGAATGATCATATTGAGATTAAATTCTGAATAACTGGATCTAAGCTTTTCTTAATTAAAGGTAAACAGGACATTTGCATGAGGACCTACTATAGATAATCTGATAACGCACAATTAGTGGCGCTAATTCTGCCTGTCAAGTGGCCTCCATAATTGCTAATTAAAGAAAGGGAAAATGGGCTGTCACGTATGCTCACTTCAACAATGTCCATATGTCCCCTAATAAGAAATTGGGTGAAAAATATATCTACATAGAGTAAAGTCTATAGCTGATTATCCTCTAGTAGCCTTGCAGCTAATGGCAATTAACTGGAATACTTTTTAAGGCATATATGCAATGAAGAATATGGCCTCTACCATGGCATATTAACATCCATCAACCATAACATTAAAGCCTAATATTGTGCACTTTTCGGCCGCTCTGCCCCACATGCAGCAAGCTGTGATACTTTTGCTATAAAAACCAACATTATCTTTTGCAGTAGCTTTTATGTGTGATTGGACTAGATGGGCTAGTGACTGTTTCCTGCTAGCCTCAATTAGCCTTGGGCTCCTAGGATGCTGTCGCTGGTTTACTGTCCATGCTTTGATGACTTTTGATGGGTGCTAGCCCCTACATATCAGGAATACCCCTCAAGACCTTCCAGTTAGGAGGTGCTCTGATCTAGCCATCTCAGTTTAGCTCTTGTCAATGTTCATCAGATCCCTATATTTTTTCTGAATTTAGCACCTTAAAAAACTGACTGTTCACTAGTTTTGTGCTTTAGGGGCATGTTGAAGGCAGATTTGACCTAAATCTAAGTGATTTAGGTTGGCTTGAATTGAATTTTGGCAAAATATTTCCCCCCAAAAAATCAACCCTAAACCTAAGTTCTTATCAGGTTTTTAAAAAAAGTTTTTACGGCTTACCTTTCCATGGCACTCCCGATACGACGTCACTTTTAGTCTGATGTCACTTCAGGTTACCATATTATGCTAACCCGAAGTGATGCCAGACTGAATTTGACACCATACCTGGAGCACCATTAACCACCTGTAAAAAACACTACACTTTTTTGGGCCATAGTCAAAGCTCAATGGCTGGACTAGACTGAACCCAGTCACAGGCATCTCTGGACTATATGCTACCTGGGAAAAATTAACAGGTGCAGCTAATTGCTGAGCAGCAGCTCACATACCCCACTGTTAGGGGCATAATTAGATAATTAAAAACTGCACATTAACTTAAAACCTGTCCCCACCGCTGCGAAAAAACCACAGTATAATGCATGGGGGGGATTGCACAAATGCAAAAAACCAATAAAAAAAAAACTCAAATTACCTGGGAAAACCCTAACCAATTTTTTGGTTTTTTACCAAAAATTCTTTTAGGCCTGCCCCAAAAGGAACCCCAAATTTTTTCAAATTTTGGTCAAAGCAAGTTTTTTTGAACGACAGAGACAAAAATTCAAACGCACCCCCGTTCTTCACAGTCTAAAAATTTCCTAACCGGGAAAGGTTCCATTTACTGTGAAATCTATATTATGAACTTTACCTGGTTTTAATGTTATGGCTGACCATGGCATCCTATGTGATATAGTTTATTTGTTGGATAAAGGGGTTACGTTTAAAGGGGGTGAACTCTTTGGGGGGGCCACATTTTTTAAAAGTTTTTTTTGCTCTTTTTTTATGCCATTTGAGGAGGGGCAAAAACTCAGTGTTAAAAAGACTTGCTTGGACGGTGTCCTAGTATTAATAAATCTCCCCGTCTCTGTGTGAGAGATCAATACAGGGAGAAGGCAGATTGCAAGAACATTATTGAATTCGTCCCTGCATGATGCAGTGCCAGCTGCAAGTAAATGAAGTTCGAGAAAAATATGTAATTTTTTAGGAAACCATTGGAAAATAAGAGGCCAAGACAGCTATCATACCGTACCTGACTCGCTGTGTAATACTAGGAGCCTGGTCCCTTTGGTCTTATGAATGGTGCTTATCTCTAGAGAGGCGACACCTGTCTGTTTACATCATATTCCCTATCTCTTTTGTTACCTGCAGAGCCAAGGTAATCTGTACTAGTGGGGTTAGAATTATCTTACTCACAGAAGGCCAACCTTTTAAGAACATTTGTCATTTTTTTCTCATAGTAAATCATGCATATTACCATTTTCATTGAATACTGCTACATATTGTTTACCATAATATACGTCGTTTACCTTTTAGGATTAGGATGTTTACAGCAAATTTTGTATGTAAAAATACTGCACTCCAGATAAATATTCTGATGAGTAATGCTACGTGCTGCCACTAGATGGGAGAAGCAGCTCAGAAAAAGAATTCAACTCTTATTTGTGCATTTTAAAAATTACTTCCTATAACAGCTGCATATTAATGCAATTTCTGAAGTAATACAGAAATCACTTGTATATGTCACAGAACTGTCAAGTCAACCAGGCTATTGGCTCGTTTTTTCATTTTTTTTTTCTTTTTTTAATAAAGAATCCTGGATATCTTTTTTTCATCATCAGCCATTTTCTCTCACATGTACCGACATGATACGTTTCTGAAGAAACAAACATGGACTATTGGCTTCCATCCTTGAGGTTGATTTTCATCTGCAGCCGTGAATAGTTTACAATTACTATAGGAGAAGCCAGATAGTTTATTAAACTTCCATGGAATACATTTAAAATGGAGCACTATCTTATTTAACATGTTGAGTAATTATGGTCCTTTAAGGGTTCTTCTGAACGGATTTTTACAATTTTCAGCCTCCCCAATCCACTTGCTGTAATAAAATGTATGTAATATAAGAGCCCTAAGGCGGCATCCACCTTTAATAATGATATAGGCAGCTTAGTGGATCAGTGGTTAGTACTCTCGTGAATCCCACCCAAGGGCAGCATCTGCAAGGATTTAGTTTGCATGGGTTTCCTCCAGGTACTCAGGTTTTCCCCACACTCCAAAAAACATACTAATAAATTCAGGACCGGGATGACAGGTAGGTGTCCGCCTAGGGTGCCCCAGTAATCTTATTAGTAAGGGAGCACAAGTCTGAGCTGAGCCCGCTCTATTAATGGCGGTTGCCAGCTGTTAGTTAAAGGAGATAAGGAGGAGCCCTCTCCAGTTTGGCTCCCCACAATGGTGTCAAGGATTGCCGAATGGCAGTCACAGCAGCTGGGAGCATAATGAACGCTCCCAAGTTAGCCATTTTACTGCCCTTATTACACTCTGCAAAACATACGTTTTTTCAGAATAAAGGACAAGTGTTCATGCCCCCCGGTGGCCAAGTATCGAATATGGTAAAATTACAAGTAGAAAATGTTTTGAAAAGGTAGAAAAAAAAATTAAAACTTTAAAACACTCTCCAAACATAACTGGTATCGCCAAGTCTGTAAAAATCTGATCTATTAATATATAGCTTTATACATGCTGTACGGTGAACGCCATAAAAAATACCCAGCGTAAAAAATAGGGTTTTTTTTGGTTGCTTTCCTCCCCAAAAATTGGAATAAAAAGTGATCAATTGCAGGTATCTGAAAATAGTACCAAGGAAAACCAATTTCTAGTCCGCAAAAACCAGTCCTCAGACAGGTCCATAGAGGAAATTTAAAAGAAGTTATTGGTCTCAGAATATGACACTGAAAGGCAAATTAAAAAGTAATAAAAAAAATATTGGAATAGCACTGACCCACAGAATCATTTAGACTGCACCTCCCCCCAAAAATGGCGCGTTAGGGTTTTTTCCCATTTCACCCATCTGTGGTGGGCGCAGCTGAGGGTGCAGTATGTCAAGTCAAGACCAGGGATTTGTCTCGGTCATCAAGAGGTTAATCAGGAATTTCGACTGAGCACCAACAGAGACAGGGAGCAATGTAAATAATACAATCTTTATACATCACTGAGGAATAAAATGGTAAAATACATAAGTATGAGGTTGAACATAGAAGGCTTTCTTTAAGATGCATCATCTGTATACAACACACATCACCAGTTGGATGTAGCACCTGTATACAATATCATCAGTTGGATGCACCATCTGTATACAACACACATCACCAGTTGGATGCAACATCTGTATACAACACACATCACCAGTTGGATGCACCATCTGTATACAACACACATCACCAGTTGGATGCAACATCTGTATACAACACACATCACCAGTTGGATGTACTATATGTATACAACATAACCAGTTGGATGCAACATCTGTATACAACACATATCATCAGTAGGATGTAACATCTGTATACAAAACCTACCAACAGTGGGATGCAACATCTTTATACAACATACATCACCAGTTGAATGTACCATATGTATACAACATAACCAGTTGGATACAACATCTGAATACAACACATACCACCAGTTGGATACAACATCTGTATACAGCACACATCACCAGTTGGATGTATTATATGTATACAACATAACTAGTTGGAGGCAGCATCTGCATACAACACATATCACCAGTTGGATGCAACGTCTGTATACAACACATATCACCAGTTGGATGCAACATCTGTATACAACACACATCACCAGTTGGATGTATTATATGTATACAACATAACCAGTTGGAGGCAGCATCTGCATACAACACATATCACCAGTTGGATGCAACGTCTGTATACAACACACATCACCAGTTGGATGTATTATATGTATACAACATAACCAGTTGGAGGCAACATCTGCATACAACACATATCACCAGTTGGATGCAACATCTGTATACAACACACATCACCAGTTGGATGTATTATATGTATACAACATAACTAGTTGGAGGCAGCATCTGCATACAACACATATCGCCAGTTGGATGCAACGTCTGTATACAACACATATCACCAGTTGGATGCAACGTCTGTATACAACACATATCACCAGTTGGATGTAACGTCTGTATACAACACATATCACCAGTTGGATGTAACGTCTGTATACAACACATATCAGTAGGATGCAACATCTGTACACAACATCATCAGTTGGAGGCAACATCTGTATACATTGGTTGTGGTCCACCAAATGAGCCACAGCTTCCTACTATGTAACACTTACCTGTGTTTCTCACTATTAAATCACAGGGGTCATGTCGTCCGGACCAGTCTACACAGTGAAGATGTGAAAGACTATCTCGAAGCACAGGTGAATATTCACTGATTTGTATTCGCATCTATCATACAGGATAATGGAGCACACGGAAACACATTTTCACAAACTATTTTCTCTTAAGGTAGAAAACTGCCACTCTACCTGCTTAATGTTGGTCTAGCTGCTGGATGTCCTCTTCTGCTCTTACTATCCCATATCAGCAGAGGACTGCTCTGTTTTAATCTTATCTGATCAGCTTTTTGCAGGAGGTGAGTTCTACTGGATCTTAGTAAGGCTGTTGGCCTTTAGTATTGTGTCCCATATAATGAGAACAAGTTAGGGTATGTTCACATCTGCTTCGTGGTTTCTATTTCTTTAATCACAACCACATTCAAATATCGCCTGGTGCAGTAAATGAAGGGTCTGTTGCTTGCCCATGGCCATTGACTTACGATGGAGTCTATCCAATTTTGTCCAGGAATGTTTTGTTATGATTGGAAAAATAGCGTAACATGCACTCCAAGAAGAAGGTGATGACTGGAGCATCAGATGCAGATGTGAACATTGCCATAATTACTCACAGAAGTCGGATTATAGCCACTGTAAGTAGGAGAAGTTAAAAGGGGTTGTAAAGTTTATCCTAAAATTCAAAAATAGGCTACTAGTGCACAATCAAATGAACAAAACCTATCCTCTCCTCTCCGTTCTACTCTGTTCTAGCTCTGGGTCTCTTTGGTCACATGCCTCTGGATATCACCATTTGGATCTTAAAGGGGATGTATCGCTTCTTCATTTGGGCTGTTCTCTTGAAGCTTGATGCTCTCACTTCCTGCAATCCAGAGGCGTTTCGGCCCCTCCCAGCTGGGTGTGTCTTAACTGATGACATCATCCCCCCTTCACTGTTCATGCTGGCTCCAGTGTGTCCCTCCCTCCACATATCACTGTCCTCTCCCGATGCAGTCTTATTTTGTAAGAGCTGTTTAGTTTCCCAGGCCTGCATTCAGTTAAACAGTCTTTATGAACTCAGCACTGATCTCTCACAGCTGGAGGTTTGCAAGTTGATCCATCCAGAGCACAGATGTCTCCCTTCTGTTTACATAAGGAAACCGACGCACAATTCTACTGTTTTCTGACTGTAGCAGTAACTGAAGTGTCAATGAGGAGCAGTTAGCTGTATAAAGTGAAATTTTTGTCGGCCCCTTACATGCAGGAGCATTAAGGCACCGTGGCACAATTCCTGTTTTCTGATTATAGAGACAGCTGCAGTGTCAATGATGAGGCACCTAGCTGTATAGAGTGAAATTGTTGTCAACCCCTAATTCTGAGTGAGAGGCAGGAATGAAAGCTCCGTGAATACGGCTGTCCAGGGGCAGAACAGAATGTAAAGTGTTAGAGCCCTCAGCTAATGAAATGTAAGGAAGTGGGATCAGACTATCCGACCGGCACTGGAGAAGTTTCTTTACACAAAATGAAGATAAGGAATACTGTAAAAACAAGACAGCTTTGCTAATGACATCCAATTGCAAAGTTGTTTGTTTTCACTGTCCCCTTACTCTGAGGGCCATTTAATGAAATGATACAACCCCTTTAAGAGCTCTGAATGGTGATGTAAGGTAGAGGCACATGACAGCTGTAGCCAATCAGCAGTTAATGGGGAGATACCCCTTTCAGACGAAGACAGGAAGTACATAGAAGACCAAGAAGAGCCAACACTGGAATGGAGGTGTGGAGGAAGTTGCGTATAGGTTTTTTAAATTTTATTTACTTTGCAGACGACAAAGAATCAACATGAATGGGGGGGGAAGTTGAGTATAGGTTTTTTAAATTTTATTTAACTTTGACAGACGACCAAGAAGAATCAACGCTGAAATGGAGGAGCAGAGGAAGTTGAGTATAGGTTTTTTTAAATTTTATAAGGGCCAAATTGTAATGGCTAGATAACTGGGTGAGGGGATCTCCAATGCTCAAAGGAAAAGATATCCAGCATTTCATCTAAAAGGATTAATTCTTTATTATTCTATATTCAAATCCTGTGCATGACACAGTGAACTTCACTCACATGTTTCAGGCTTGATCGAGATAGCCCTTAGTCTTAACATGCTAAGCTATGATTAAGGGCTGTGTTGTTCAAGCCTGAAATGCGTAAGCATAGTCCACTGTGTCTTGTATAGGGTTTGGATATATAAATTTTAGTCATTCTACAATAAATATTTAATCATTTTATATGGAATGCTGGATAATTTTCCTTTGAGAATTAGCATGGTGGATGTTCACTACTGGATCTGTGCTCTCCGTAACAGAAGGTTTGATGAGTTGGACTTTGTTGTTAGAGCATCTCCAATGTGGTAAGTCTTTGAGGAGTGTTCCCAGTATGCTGTGCTTATTATCTACCAGAAGAGAACCAAAGAAGGAAAAACAATGAACCAGCAATAGTGTCCTAGGTACCCAAAGCTCATTGGTGTGCATGGAGAGTAAAAGCTAGACAGTTTAGTCCGGTCCCACAGAAGACCTATTGTAGCACGATTTGCTGACAAGGTTAATGCTGGCTATTAGGAAAGGTATAAAAACACACGTAGGATCACAGCTTGCTGCTGCAATGCCGAGTAGTGGATATATTAGGAAACGTAGTTTTAATATTATGACTGATATAGTACTTATTGTTTAAAGGGTAGTTGAACTCCAAAAGAATGAAAAAAGCAGCCAGTTGTATAAACTTATAAAACACCTGCACTCACCTTTTTAACCCCTTAGCACACCATGATGCACTGGTAAGGGAGTATAGAGTGCGCTCAGGAGCTAAGCCCGCTCCATACATGGCAGATGTGGGCTGTTAAATACCGCTGACACTACTGGCTGGGATTGGAGACAGCTCTGGTCCTGGCCAATTAACTGATTATATGCCGCAGCCAATGTGGCCGTAGTTTGTAAGCTGTTCCAAAGGGCTGCAGTGCCCCACTCCTGCCATCTGATCGCCCACCCCCCTTCACATGATTACAGGGCGCAGTTTGGTTGCCATGGCAGCATGAGGCTTGACGAAGGCCTCCGTGGCTGCCTGAATGTTTTCATCTTACACCCTTGCTGTAATAGGAGATCAATAAAAAACCTCTATATACTAAAGTACAGCAATATTGCAGTAAATGGTGCAAGTGATCAAACAATCGCATGTTGAAGTCACCTAGGGATACTTATAATGTTTGTAAAAAAAAAGGAAAAGTTGGAAAATGCAAAAATGAACATAATTCGTTTCTCCACGTCTGTAAAAAAAACCAAATCTAATCATGTTATTTTTACTGCGCGATGAACACTGTGAAGAACAAAACAAACCAGGAATTGTGGTTTTTGGTCATCCCACCTTACATAAAAAAGGAATAAAAAATTATCAAAAAGTTGCATACACTCCAAATGGGTAACACTAGAACAAGCCATCATACAGCTATGTGAGTGCAAAAAAAGGTATGTCTCTCTGAAGATGTGGCTAAAACATGAAAACTAAAAACCAAAAATAGTGTGGACCTCAAGGGGATAATTAACCACATCCAGAGTAGAAGCTGCAGCGAGCACTGGCGTCTTTATTTACAAGCACATGATTGATGCAGCTATTCACGGACCTCACCTGCTGTTCTATCGGCTTAGAGATGGCAACGGTGGAACAGTATGTGATTGCTGAGGCCACTGATTGGCTGCAGCAGTCATGTGACAACCATTTTTCTCTCTCTGACATCTAACTTTGATACCTGACCCTGACATCTGACTCTATTATCTTAATCTGACATCTTTAATCCCCTGATACTGACGTGACTTTTACATGTGACATCTATAACCCCCTGATACTGACGTGACTTTTACATGTGACATCTATAGCCCCCTGATTCTGACGTGACTTTTACATGTGACATCTATAGCCCCCTGATGCTGACGTGACTTTTACATGTGACATCTATAGCCCCCTGATGCTGAAGTGACTTTTCTTTTGACATTATAGCCCCCCGATGCTGACGTCGACTTTTACATGTGACTTTTTATAACCCCCTGATTCTGACGTGACTTTAACATGTGACATCTATAACCCCCTGATACTGACGTGACTTTTACATGTGACATCTATAACCCCCTGATGCTGACGTGACTTTTACATGTGACATCTATAGCCCCCTGATGCTGACGTGACTTTTACATGTGACATCTATAGCCCCCTGATGCTGAAGTGACTTTTACATGTGACATCTATAGCCCCCTGATGCTGACGTGACTTTTACATGTGACATCTATAACCCCCTGATACTGACGTGACTTTTACATGTGACATCTATAATCCCTTGATGCTGACGTGACTTTTACATGTGACATCTATACCCCATGATGCTTTACGTGACTTTTAACCCTGTCGTACATCTTAATTTGCCCCTGATGCTGACGTGACTTTTACATGTGACATCTGACTTCGATGCTTCTAAGGGTATGTTCACACGGCTTATTTTCAGGCGTAATTGCGGGCGCATTTTGCCACCTATTGCGCTTAATACATGACAAGATGCTCGTCACAATTACAGTAATCCATAGCTCTCATAGAAAGCTATGGATTACGCCTCGTCCCCCTGCGCATACAATACGATCGTATTGTACATGCGGAGAGATAAGTGACATGTCAATTATTCGCGGCGATTACGCGCAGCGAGTAATGCATGTCTATGGGGCCGGCGGGTTGTCGGCCCTACTGTGCTTTGGGAATACGCGCTGATCAGTGCGACTCCCAAAACACCCTAAGGCCCTGTTCACACGATGAGAATTTCAGAACGGAATCCACGTGGATTCTGACTTGAAATACTCGTCAAAAACCAAAACCATTTCTATTGACCTCAATAGAAAATGCGCATTGTAGTTCATACACCGCGTATTTTCAGAAGTTGATTTTTCGCTGAAATCAATTATTGATGTCACTGGGGATATAAAACCTTGTGTAAAACGCAGCCAAAACATTTGTATGTTGTTTTTAACATGGATCAGCATCTAAAACCGCATAGAAATGATAATGACTCTTTTCTGAATGTAAACCGTGCGTAAAGAAATTACCCTAAATCCACATGCGATACCATATAGTTGAAAACTGCAGTGTATGATGCCTTTGGCAGGCTACTGTTTGACTATTTTACTTTTCCCTCACATGTCTCTAATATGGGACTCTGATACTTGTCTCTGCCCACTGACATTTGACTCTGATACCTGGATTTGACGCCTGATTCTGACTTGTGGCTCTGATATCTGACTAGGTCCAAGCCAGGCATCATTAGTCTTTGCGATCTGAAATCTAGCTGTCTGGCAGATATAGAGTGTATAATACTCTTGCTTATTCTGACCAGTGAAGACATTCTGTGCTGAAGGTCAGGCATCATTTTAGTTTGTATTCTAACAAGCACATACAGTGTATTTAATATTCAGGCTGACTCTGAGGTGAGAGGCAGACTTTTTTTTTTGATAACTAGAATTAAGACATGAATATGCATGTTTGCTGCCTTCCTGTTCTTAAGATGAACATCTTTTTGTCACCATAGTCACAATAATATTTTTATCACCCTAAAAAGTCAGTAGCCACATATTAAAGTCCCAGGTTAATGTTAGATGTCACATCCCTGCGTCAGGGGTTGGAATTAGGTATGAGAGTGACATGTCAGATCATAAGTCAGTGTCACGGGTCAGAGTCAGGTGTCAAGGTCAGGTATCAGAGAGAGAAATTTGGCTCAAATATATATTAATAATATAATATATAAATTTTACACGTGAGGATGTCCTAATATGGACACTACACCAATGAACTGTATCAAACAGTAGTTCTGTGTGAAAGAAAGGCTGGGTGTGTACAGATGTTAAAACATGCCTGTTATTTTTCAGTACTACATGTAGCAATTGAGTTGAAGGTTCTGTTGGAAGCCTCTGACGAAGATGATGGAAAAAGTAGTGCAGCATGCGGTGCTAATTTTCCATTCAAAATACAGACACCTTGACAGAAACCCGATGAATCCCACATAGTCCATGGGGTCTGTTGGGTGCTGTTGGTTTCCGCATCTGGTGCTACCATTTTTTCAGTGTTCTGCTTCTCTGATGGAACAGAAAACCAGAAATAACAATGCTGGAGTGGACCTAGTTTAAGGGAAACATAACCTACAAAGTTCTAAGATACAAGATCAAAATAAATCAAGCTAAATCACTATAAGAAAATGTTTATATTAAATTTGTATTAGCATAATACATATTAAAAATAATTAAAAAGTCAAAAACATGATGGACAAATAGAACCTGAAAGAGTGGGCACTAAATCATGATAAAGGTAATTAATATAAAATGAAAATGAATATATAGACCGATGCGATGGTTTTATTTGTCATTTGGAAGTGGTGTCTGTAGAGGCACATCATTATTATATACTTTTTACAGGAACTGGAAACCCATTGAATGCAACTTTTAGAACTGATTTTTAAAAAGGGTGGGGCAAGTGGGAAACCCACAAAATTTAAAACTGCCGCTTACCCCTTCACCGGAGTTTTTTTGGTCTGGGCTTGGGGTTCCCCTTTTTCTGTTTCGGGTTTTCAGCTGCTGCTAACTGCTTGCCCCGTGTTGGCTTTTTTCCGCTCGGAACCCTGCCAGTCCGCCCCTTTACTTAAAATCAGAAAATTCCCAAGGAAATTCCAGGGGCCCAAAGGGGTCTTCACAAACTTTTTATTTCATTTCATTTTTCCACAAGATAGCGTAAAACGCCGACCCTTTCGGACCCCAAACCCTTTTTTCACGGCAATAAATTCTGACACAAAAAATTTCCTAAGGAACCAAACAAAAAAACATGTCCCACTGCTTTCACATGTCAGGGGCTTTGTGCTTAAAATTTTTAACCCTTGGATACCCTAAAATTCTATTTCCTTTAATAGAATTCTTTGTATTCCCAAACACAAATTTTTGGTTAATTAATGCAGGCCTCCAAACGTTATATAATAAAATTTTCGAAAATATGTTTGGCATTTTTTTGAAAAAGATTAACAACGGGAGTTTGGCAAAATGTTTTCATGCAAAATGCTGATTTTCAAAATTTGTATGCATTAAAACTTTTACAGTTTTAAAGGGTAAAACAGAAAACATGTCGTTTATTTCTGCCACTAGGGCTTTTATAGTATACTATTCAACACATTTTGGAAATTTTTTGCGGGGTTAACAACAGGGGATTGCAAAATCTTCATGCAATATAGGGCCTAAATTTTTCTAAAATGTTGCATTAAACGTATGCTTTTAAACGTTTGATTTTTTTCCAATTATATAAAAGAGACCCAGCCCATTTATTCATCCCCCTGGGGCGTTTAAATATAGTATTTTTTTCAAAAACATTTTGGCAATTTTGGGGTTTTAAAAACCCCTGGGGAAGGGGCAAAATCCTTCTCCCAATATATGCTAAATTTTCAAAAATGAATGTTTAAACGTTTGACATTTTTTTTCAATGTATATACATGAAATCATGCCCTTTATTCACCCCTTTTGGGGAAGGGGGTTATCGCAAGTAAGAATCCAATAGGCCTCTCGAAACCCTTATTTTAATGTTCCCAATCTCCCCCCTTTTGGGGCCCTTATTTTACCCTTTCCCTTAGCCACACTTTAAAGATTGAAATCCTGCTCTAAATGTGTTTTCCCAACGAAAATGTCGGGATCCCCCTATAAATGTCTTGTTTTTTTTCGTATCCCTTTCCCCAGGTGTTCCTGAAATTCTATGTTTAAAATTTCCCCTTATAGTACCCCCTATTTTTAGGAGATTGCAAGGGGTGCAAAACAAAAAAAAGATAACGGGCCCTTTTTCGCATTTCGAAAACCTGCTTCAATTTAAATATTTTGTATTGGGCTTTTGGCAAGGGTATCCCTTCACTATTATTTCCACAAATTACATCTGTTCTTCCCACAGGGGAAATCACCCAAACATTTTTTTGCAACCATGTTTTTATTTCGTTGCTCAAAAAAGGGTACTGGGGACAGATCATTCGCTAGAGTTTTACCTCTTTTTTGGCACAAAATTTCCCCCTTTTTCCCCAAACATACTCTTTAAAAATTCCCTTTTGACGTTTATCGGGCACATTTTTATGGGAAAGATGTTTTTTATTCAATTAAAACATCATGTAACCCGTTGAAAAAAACTACTTGTTCTTTCACTCTGCCCCCCCTTTTTCTTCTTTTTTTTTCCATAAACCAGATCCTGTTTTTTCCCATATTTTTTCCCTTTTTTAAAATGCCCCGTCAAGGGGGTGTGTTGGGTACCCCCTACTCTTCAACCTGCCATCGGATAAACTTTTTGCTTTCCTAAAATTACAACCAGGGAACAACTCTCCTACTCTAATATATTTCCCCACTTGGGATCCCGCTATTTAAATTTTTTGGGGGTGATTTGTTTTGGGGCCTGTAAAGAAAATTTTTTCCCCAATGGGGTTTTCTTATATTTTGGAGTATATTTTCCCAAAGGTCGGGTACCCTTTTTAAAACTCCAAACCCGGGGAATAAAATTTTTTCTGAATTTAATATGAATTTTAAAAATTTAAGTTACACGGTTTTGTCATTGAGGTACCCCACAAATTTGGGGAAATGGACTCAAAAATCCTAACCCCACACCAAACAGGAGGTGTCGAATTAACTCCAAACCATAGGGATGTTATCTCCATAGGGAAATTTTTTTCAACCATCCCCCACCCCCCTGTTTTGCCCCCCCCACCCCAAAGTAAAATTTCGCAATAGGGGGGCATGCGGGTGCCCTTTCTATCTGTAGGAAAAGGATCAAATAAAAATTTTGAAAATTTTTTTTTGCAGCAGGAAGTAGACATTTTGGGTAGATAAAATTGATTTTTCCTCATCAGGGTTTTCCCTTACTTTACTCAAAATTTATTCAAACTAAAATAGCTTGTGGGGGGGGTGGAAAATTTTGGAAAACGGGTTTTAACAACATCACATTCCAGCCATGTATAAGATGGAGACCATAAAAATTCTTAAAAAAGTTTTGAGGACCCTTGTGCTACCCCTTCAAAAAACCGGATCCCCTCGAACAATTTTTTGGAGACAATCGTCCCCCCAACCCTGCTGAGTCTCACCATTTAAAGGGGACCCTTTAAACTTGAAAGTTGGGCGTATTTAAGGGGGAAAATTAAATTTTTTTATGTTTTTTTGGAAATGCCGAAAAATTTACTGGAAAAACCCGGGGTTTTTTTCACAATAAAATGTTTTTTGTTTTTTCAGATAGTACTCCTAGCTTGCTCTTCCTCCATAATTTTCCCCCAATTTTATTTTCAGGTTTTCAGTGGGGGTCAGAGTCTAATTTGCGATAGGAATTTTTAATTTCTATTTTTCCCAAAAACTAGTTTTTTAAATATAAACCATCGCTTAATACAACTATTTGACCCCCTTTTCCCTTTTTTTTAAAAAAAAAAAATTTTTTTTTTCCCCCCCCTTTTTTTTTTTTTTTGGGGGAAAAAAAAAAAAAAAAAAAAAAAAAAAAAAATTTTTTTTTAAAAAAAAAGAAAAAACCCCAAAAAAAAAAAAAACAAAAAAAACCCCGGGGGGGGGAAAAAAAAAAAAAAAAACAAACCCCCCCCCCCCAACAATAAAAAAAAAAAATAAAAAAAAAAAATAAAAGGAAAAAAAAAAAAAAAATAATTAAAAAAAAAAAAAAAAAAAAAAAAAAAAAAAAAAAAAAAAAAAAAAAAAAAAAAAAAAAATAAAAATAAAAAAAAAAAAAAAAGAAAAAAATAAAAAAAAAAAAAAACCAAAAAAAAAATTAAAGGGAAAAAAAAAAAAAAAAAAAAAAAAAAAAAAAAAAAATAAGGGTTTTAAAAAAAAAAAAAAAAAAAAAAAACCCCCCTTTTTTTTTTTTTAAAAAAAAAAAAAGAAAAAAAGAAAAATAGAAAAAACAAAGAAAAAAGAAAAAAAATAATAAAAAAAAGAAAAAAGGAAAAAAAAAAAAAAAAAAAATAAAATGAAAAAAAAAAGAAAAAAAAAAAAAAAAAAAAAAAGAAAAAAAAAAAAATTTTCCTATGTTTCTTATATTCCCTTTTTGTTTGTTCCAACTACCATGCTTTTTAGATCCCTCTCCATTGCTTTCCCGAAATCATCAAGCCTGGGCCCCGCTTGATACGGGGAAAATGATGGGGTTTTTGGCATCTTTGCTGTACTCCCTTTCTATCTTTTTATTTTTTTCCCCTCATTTCCCTATCTAATTTTTTTCCGTATTCCTACGGGTTTTTGTTCCCCTAAAAATTTTAAATTTTTTAAAATTATTAACTCCCTACTTCTTACCCTTTCCCCTCTACATCCTTTAATTTCTTTTGTTTCGTCCCTTTTATTATTATTGGGGAAAAACCTCTTTACAAATTTTTCAGTCCGTAAAAACGAATTTTTTTCCAGCATATTTTTGAACAAGTCACAAACTTTGTTTGGGGGCAAAGTTCCCAAACCCTTTTGCAAAACTTCCCTTTGTCACTACTTAGAATTTTTGGCTTCCCAAAATACCACATTGTCTTTCCCTAACCTTTTTAGGGTCTTCTTGCGACCTTGAAGGTTTTTTCTTTTTTTTTTTGGACCTAAGTTTTTCCCCGGGCCCCCTCTTTTCCTTTTTTTTTTTTGTCGTTTTTTGGGGTTCTTTCCCGGTTTTTTCTGTGGGACCCCTTGGTTTTTACCTCCCCAAAATATGGGGTAAAACTGAAAACCGAGTCCCCCGGTCTGAAACTTGTTTTCCCGGGGAGATCAGTTTCAAAAAGCTTTCCCCCGAATTTTTCCGCATTCTTTCCCTCCTCCCTCTTTTTTCCCAAAAAGGGATTTTGGGGGTTTTGATCCTTTTCCCGGTGCCAAGTAACAAATTTTTTCTTTTTGTAGTCCTCTATACCCCCCTTTGAATCTTTTGTTTTTGTTTTTTAATATAAATCTTCCCTTTTTCCAAAATAATTCTCCATTCTAACTTCCCAAAAACCCTTTTTTATTCGGGAAACCCTTTTTAAAAACTTAGAGACCTTCTTTTAAAAACACAATAGAGGTTTGCAATACAAAAATTTTTAAATTTGGAAGGGAATAAAAATTTGAGCTAACCAAGGGGTTAAAAACTAAGCACACGCCCTTACCATGTGATGCATGACGTGTTTTTAAGTTTTGTTCACTTTTTGGAAAATGTTTTGTGTCAGAATTTTTTTGCCTGAAAAAGGGTCCTTTAGGGGCCAAAAACCCCTTTGGCCCCTTTTAAAAGCTTTTCTTTTGGGAAAAAGAAAATGAAAACTAAAAGTTTTGAAGTACCCCTTGGTTCCGCGGGAAATTTTCCCTTTTGAATTTTCTGAAATGAAGTTGGGAAACACGTAGCTGTTAAATTTTGCCAAATTAAAAATAATGAAACAATGTATAGAGTAATTGTCAGAAGTCAATGTTATACTAAAGAGGCTTTGGAAGATGATGGAGATGTGGATGAAGAAGTGAAAAATAAAGCATGATATTGATAAATGGAAGGTTATAACAGAACAAATATCAGTACTACACAATAAATAGTAAAACACTGTATAAAAGCTGTCAAGGAAATTGACTTGGGGCAATAAGTATAGGTTCAGAGGCTAGAATAAAATCTGTGGCAAAACTGAAGGCTAAGCCTGGTATTTCTGCCATGGGATTCATATATAGGAAGTGGATTGCGGATCATTGTAAGTGCCAATGAACCACAAGAAAGCTGGAAAAAGTTTAGAGGAAAGCAACCCAATTAGGTAAGAGGAAGACTGGGCTGCAATACCCAGAAGCATTAGCAAAATTAAAATACTGTATATACTCAAATATAAGCCTACTAAAATATAAGTAGAGGCACCTAAGTTTGCCACAAAATACTGGGAGAACTTATTGAAAATGTAGCGGCTACTGGTAAATTTCAAAAATAAAAAATGGATACCAATAAAATTACAGAGGCAGGTATAGGCAGTTTATTGTCCCCCCATAGGCAGGTATAGGAAGGCATATGTCCCCCATAGGCAGGTATATGTCCCTCATTGGCAGGTATAGACAGGTGTAGGCAGGTATATGTCCCCCAAAGGCAGGTATATGTCCCCATAGGCAGGTATAGGCAGGTATATTTCTCCCATAGGCAAGTATAGGCAGGTATAGGCAGATTTTTAAAATTAAAATAAAAAATACAAGTACTTGTCTCTCTCCTCCATTGATGACATAGCACGCTGCCTGTGCGGGATACTCTGGAAGACTGCAAGTCTGCTTGCAGCCTTCTGGAGTCCTATTGCGGAGCAGGGAGCACTCGCTCTCTGCTCTACAATAGTATCTTCAGCTGCATGCGCTCCCAGGAGTCGCATACAGCTGAAGGGATCCCCGCCGGCGCCCGGGCCATGGCAGTGCCCGGACACCAACAGTGACTCAAGTATATGCCGAGGAGTGTATACAGTAAGCTGTCTTGGATGATTGGAGTAAAAACAGAACTTTTTAAAAAAAAAATCTGGGCAATTGGGAGCTTTTTCATAGAGGGTTATTTTCTTTCTTCAGGATCATCATAGTGATTTCATTCATTTATATAACATTGCTGAGATTGTAATCATCACTTTGGGGTTCACCTAACTATATATTTTTGGAGTGTGGGAGGAAACCCACACAAACACGGGGAGAACATACAAAGTCCATGTAGATGTTGTTCTTAGTTGGAATTGAACCCAGGACCCCATCGCTGCAAGGAAACAGTGCTAATCACTGTGGTATTATGCAGCATATAATGATAAGTTGCATTTAATGTTTTTTTCCCAACCTTGCTATGTACTTTAACTGTCAGCCAAGGTCGAACCATGTAGAGTTTTGCTAAAGGAAGAAATGTCATATGCTGCATTGTAAGTTGCAAGACTTTATGTATTTTGCACCAGATCTGTTATTATGGCCATACTTTGTGTCTGGTTCTAATTTATATAGTATATAATGTACACTTTCATTAAATTTTATTGTATTTTAAGGTGGCATACATGGAGAAATTAAACATGACTGTTGCCATTATGTACTTAGTAGTGATAGCAACTTGAAAATTGTATGAGCATTTTCAAATGAAGTATATACCTATTGTTACTAGTATGTTCTTCTTTTCATTGTGCAACCTTCATGTACTTTTGGTTATTAAGGTAGAGTAAAACATTTTTATAAAAGTGGCCCTACTTATTCCAAACAGGACTATGTTGGCCAAATAGAAGTCTATGACCTATGGAATCTGTCATGTTAGCCACCGAATATGTAGTATGAAATTAAGGGCGACTTGTATGAATGCGGCTGCGCCAGTTCTATGGCGTGCCTTGCTGTCAAATACCGGTCATAGCCCTGTTCTTTAGATGTTTAAACAATCGTACGCCCAAACTTGGTGCAGTCTGCACCAGACACAACACTTTTGAATGTGGCAAGTCTGCAAGGGATGTGTCAAGGCAGAATTGTATAAACACGCCAAATTTCGGCAGCAAAATGTAAGAATGCGCCAAAGTTTGGCACATAACTATCATACAAATCCATACCAATTTCAAAGTGGTACGGCAAAGACAAATTTTGCCATAGCACACATGTATAAAGTGCTGTGAGACACTTTCATACATACTGGTGCCTTCTCCACTCCTCTAAAGCAATTTAAAACTGCCGTGTTGGCACCATGTTTCATGCATGTCACCCTATATGTCTAAACATGCACCAAATGTATTATACAGCATTAGTCTATGATTAATCTGGTGCATTTTAGACTGTCCAGTTTAGGTTTACACTGGCTGAGGATCAGACAGGATTAGTAAATCCTCCCCACTGTGTCTTGTGTACTGTTTGATTCTTATAAAGTATGTATTGTGAGTTTTGTATTATCAACTCTATTTACTTAATTAATAATTCCTAAAAGAAATATATTGAAGCCAGTGGTTTTCCTTTAGCTCACCTACAGAATAACTACCACTTGGGACAGCAAACCTGTATTACATGAGCCAGTGACAATTACTTTCAAGCCTGATGAAGATGGGCTGCTCATGGAAGTGTATGCTCCGTTCTTTGATGACCCAAAAGCACCACCTGGGAAACCTGGTGAACCTTTCAATGGTCTTTGGGATTATGAAGGTAAACTATATTTTGTAGTGTGTTAAGCTTTCTCTTTATCATTATTACTAATTATACTATTTACTAGTTCTAGAACTTATGATTTATTATATAGACCCTCAAAATACAATTTTAATTTATCCCAGGATGACCACTGACATATTGTATTACAAGCCGTAACATAAACCTGTCAGATGGTTTCTGCTGCCATATCTGAGAGAAGGGTATGATAAAGGGCGAAAAGCTGAACTATGATATACTGTAACGGTCTGGAGGTGGATCCGCTGGACCACCGCAGGAGATGGTGGAAGCCCATACCAGGGAGCAGAATCTAAATAGGTCCCGGTATTCACCAGAGCCCGCGCAAAGCGGGATGGACTTGCTGCGGCGGAGTCTACCGGGTCGCTTCCACTGGCGGGCTCTTGCCGGGCGGTGCGGCCCAAGGGTAGGCGGGGTACAGATTCGTCAGGAAAGGCTCGTAGTCGGGGACAGGCAGGAGGTCAGGGCAGGAAGCTCGGTTCGTAAATGTGGACAGGCAGAAGGTCAGGGCAGGCGACAAGATACGTGGTCGGTAAACGGGAGCAACGGGTACGGTACACGGGTAGGCAAGACAAAGGCTTTCTAGAACGCTTTCTCCAAAGGAACAAACACCAAGGATCCGGCAAGGCCATATACAGTGATTAACAGCTTTCACTGTACCAGTTTGCATACAAAGCACACTGTCTATCGCTGTATGTGGACGGGGTAAACAGGACTTTCACTCTCTCTTAGGGAGTCCTATCAGGATTTAATCAGATTTTTATTCCTGTTGCAAATTATATAAACCCATATATCACTTAGTTTTTTGGGGGGACTTACCTATGCAATCACTGGATTGCTTTTATAGTACATAGCAATACATTACTGTATTGCTATATATTAAAGTTTACATGTGACAGGCAACCTATGTAGCAGGACTGGAGGCCATTATTTGGCCTCTGGATCACATGGCAACCATGCGCGCCCCTATGGATTGCAGAATTTAGGGGCTTTAGTAGACAGGGTAGGAACTAGCTCTGATTCCAGCCGCAGCAGTAGAAGACCTGCTGTACATTAGTACATTACAGGCGACCCATTCTGGATGGTGCAGGCACAGCTGAACCTGCACGATCCAAGCATTGCACAGTTATGACACCTGGAGACTTGACAGCTCTTCTAGGGGTTCGGAAGAGTTGACGAGTCTGCAGAGTGCAAGGTCAAAATTGGTGACGCCTGGTGGGGACCTTTTGATCCCCTGTTGCTACACCACTGAATCATCATACACGATGTCATGCAAATATTGATATGACTGCCTAAAAGCCATTTTCCTTGTTGTTATCTGTGTTTGCTGGACTGTCTTCCATTTAGCATGTAACAGGTGGCTTAAAGAAGCCAGAAAATACCAGATTTAAAAGCAACAGAAATAAGATATTTTTTCAAACACTGAAAGCATTTGTATCTGCAAATGCAGCCTCAAATTATTTATCTGTCAAATCATCATCTGTAGGTTTTCTGTCCTATATCAATTTAGTAGATAATAATACACACAATTGGAGCTGAGAATCGGTAATACAGGGTTTGTATCAAGCTGTGTTAGACAACGTACCGATTGTGATCTTTATTCTAGCACTTCTGGTCTACCATATAGTGGAGTCAAGGTCTTGTGGTTGACCACACTTTTTAATTGTGCCTAAGCCTTATTGTGGCATTTTATCATTATATTGGCTACAAATTGATTAGGGACACAGTTATCTTCCAGATATTATTGATGGATGCTACTAGCAAAGAATGATGACAAAGTCAATAACTCCAATGGCCTAAGATGTCACCTTTTCTGCTTGGATCATTGCTCTGTGGTGGAGCATAATATCCTTTTATCTTCATAAGGAAAATATCTAAAGAACAGCAGGCTAAGAACGTGTCAGTGTGAGAGCTGTGGGCATCTCCGTGAGGCATTACTTCTTCTTCTATGCTATGAAAACAAAGGATTTTTACAAAAATGGCTTCTTCCTATGTGTCACTTAAGCTCCATCAAACTAATAAATCTTCATTTTTCTTCCTTTTACTTGCAGTGGTTGAATCTTTTTTTCTGAACAGCAAGACCACTCAATATCTGGAAGTAGAGCTGTGCCCGTAAGTACATTTCTGCCTTTGTATAAAGTCATTTTTAAGTGATGAAAACAATGACTTAAAGCCGACAGCACTGAACTGTGAATGCTATAGACATTTAGCAATGGAGCAGGTACAACATTGACTGTAAATGTACAGAGTTTCTATAAACTGTTAAGCTTTGACAGCCCTGACCCTTTGTCAATGTAAGTCAGAAAAAAATGGCTCTATTTTACACTGTCAGTGAAACCCAGTCAAGAGGGAAGCATTTTGGATTAAGACATGTTTTAGCTGGCTGATGTACAAGCGAGCGTGAAGTCTTTAAATCTTGCTACCTAGAAAGACTCTGAATGACATATACACACTTCTTTATCCACAAACTGCAATGTCTTTGGCAGCCAACCGTTGTAAATGGAAAGTTTTGGGGAATAGGATGAGAAAAGACACAAACCCCCAAACAAGTATTTCCCCCCTCGAGTTTCTTCTTTATCGTCAACTATGTATTGGCTTTCATTTTGTCACATTATCCCCTTTGTCTCCCCCAAATCCTTTATACAACTCTTTCCTATCTATTCATCTAGCTAGCTGCAGTATCTATCTATCACTACTATCTATCTAGCATCTGTCTTCTGTCTTCTGTAATCTGTCTATTTATCTATACATCCTTACTATCTATCTATCTATCTATCTATCTATCTATCTATCTATCTATCTATCCATCCATCCATCTGTGGGTCTATCTATTTACAGTCTCTATCTAAATAGTGAATTATGCCAATTGCTTTTAAGATTTGGCCCATTTTGAACTGTCCTAATTAGAAAAAAAATCTATGCAGCATTAGCAACAAAAATTTATCTGTCGTCTTCTATCTGCTGTCCACTTCCTACAATCCAACCTTTTTTCTAAAAACACAATTATATTTCTTGTTATTTACCCATCCCTTTTAATTTATCTATTGTTAATTTAGAATTGCTTATTTCTACTTTTATTTCATTCTATCTAAAAAATCAATCTATCTATCTATCAATCTTTCTTTCTGTCCGTCTATCTGTCTGTCCATCTATGTATTCAACTCTATTTGTCTAATATCTATAATCTATTATCTATATTTCGTTATTTACCTATCCCTACTTGTTCAGTTATCATTTCTTTCTTTTGTATAATTTATTTATCATTGCTCATTTCTTTCTATCTATCTATCTATCTATCTATCTATCTATCTATCTATCTATCTATCTGTTTATGTATCTGTTTATCTGTCTACTAATGAAAAAAGTTAAATGCCCCTTGTGTTTTTAAATAAATCAGTTTCTTAATAAATGAATTTTAATGTAAAAAATATGCTTTTTATAAGCAGATATAGACTTGTACCACAAACTGCGCCATTTTTTGTCCTTAGTATTATTTTATCCCCAACAACGCATTTGTCGCCGAGACCGGCCCCAAAATCAGGAATTGGGAATTCGAATTGCCGGAAAAACAGATTCAAATTCTGTAAGTGCTTTCATGGTCGGGATAAACCACCCAATCAAAATAGAGCACAGGAACCATTTAAAACATGTAGAAGTATTGACCAATCACATGAAAAGGCGGGGGCATTTTAAAAAACAGTAAAAAAGCCGAAAAGAGCTGAAATTTTTAGCTAGCGGGGGGTTTGGGTTCCGCCAATCAGAGCGCGACTACTTTTTCCCTTGTAGTCTTGGCCAATCGGGGGAAAGAAAACGCGGCTCTCAGCGCCGTGCGCATGGGTATGTTTAAAAAAAAACGTTTTTATTAGGTTAAAATATTTATCTGAAAAAGAGCTGAAACCTTCTATAAAAAATAAATCAATCAAATCCCTAAGAAACCCTTTGCCACCGGCCTACATCAGAAAAATTTGGAAATAGAGAATTGCCGGGAATACAGTAATTCAAATTCTAGGAAGCTCTTCCTCATTGGTCGGCATAAACCAGCACAATCAGAATAGGAGCGACAGCGAACCACTATAACCTATGGAGTAGTATTGACCAATCAAATGAAAAGGATGGACAGTTCAAAAAACAGTAAAAAAAGGCAGAAAAGAGCTGATTGGTTGAGCCCAGGCGGCAGATATGAATCCACCAATCATATGTAGTGCGTCTATTTTGAGTGAGAAAGAAGGGCGCGTATAGAAGGGCGCCCTAAAAGTTATTACTGTCTATGGGAAATATTCTAGTACTGTGATTGGTTGGGGGGAAGAGGGTTCGTCCAGCTTAGCCAATCAGCGGGTGAGCTACTATCCATACAGTTCTATGGGGAAAAGAAATGCAGAGCGAGCTCTGTTTGTGATTGGCTAAGTTAAAAGAAGCGCGGTTATTTGGGCCAATGGGTGAGCGAGCGACGCTCTTATAGGTTTTCTAATGCAATCTGTAATAAAACTGTACATGGCCGAAATCAAATGATAAGGCTCACGAAGTTGTACCGATCTCTATATAAAATGAACAATAATATGGGGGTAACGAAAATAAACTAATAAAAATGAATTCAATTAGTTCATTTTTATTTCTTTATTTTCGTTAGCCAATGATCAATAATATGGGTGTAACGAAAATAAAGAAATAAAAAGGAATTCATTGAACTCATTTTTATTAGTTTATTTTCGTTACACCCATATTATTGTTCATTTTATATACACACCAGTACAACTTCGTGAGTCTTATCATTTGATTTCGGCCATGTACGTTTTATTATAGATTGCATAGAAAAACCCATAAAGCGTCGCTCGCTCTCCTCCTTTGGGCCCAAATAACCGGGGCCTCTTTAACTTAGCCAATCACAAACAGAGCTCGCTCTGCATTTCTTTCCCCATAGAACGTATGAGAAGGTAGCTCACCCCGCTGATTGCAAGCTGGACGAGCCTCTCCCCCCCCAAACCCAAATCACAGTACTAAAAATATTTTCCATAAGACAGTAATAACTTTTAGGGCGCCCTTCTTGCTCCCACTAAAAATAAAACCCCATATGATTGGTGGATTCATATCTGCCGCCTGGGCTCAACCAATCAGCTCTTTTCTGCTTTTTTTACTGTATTTTGAACTGTCCCTCCTTTTCATTTGTTTGGTCAATACTACTCCCTAGGTTAAAATGGTTTCACTGTCACTCCTATTCTGTTTGGGCTGGTTTATGCCGACCAATGAGAAAAGCTTACAAAAATCTGAATTACTATATTTCCCGGCAATTTTCGATATCGCAATTCCTGATGTTCCGCCGGTCTCGGCGACAAACGCGTTGTTAGTGATTTGATTGATTTATGTTTATAGAAGGTTTCAGCTCTTTTACAGATAATGTTTTACACTTAATAAAAATGATTTTTTAAATCATACTCCATGCCGCATGGCGCTGAGAGCCGAGATTTCATTGCCCCGATCTCTCCATTGACTACAATGGGACAAAGTAGCTCGCACTCTGATTGGCCGGGATGGCCAAGCCCCCGCTAACTCAACCAATCACTCTTTTCTGGCTTTTTTTTTACTGTATTTTGAACTGTCCCGCCTTTGCATTTGATTGGTTCATCCCTTCTCCTTAGGTTAAAAATGGTTTACTGTCGCTCCTATTCTGATTGCTGGTTATGCCGACCAATGAAAGCCTTACAAATTTGAATTACTGTATTTCCCGGCAATTTCGAATTTCCCAATTCCCGATGTTGCGCCGGTATCGGTGACAAACGCTTTTTAGTGATTTTATTTCTGTATGTTTATAGAAGGTTTTAGCTCTTTTACAGAGAATGTTTTACACTTAATAAAAATGATTTATTTACTAATACTGCATCCTCACGGCGCGGAGATTTTAGTGCCCCGATCTGTCCCCTAGACTACAAAGGGACAAAGTAGCTCGCGCTCTGATTGGGCCCGGGGTAGCCAAGCCCCCGCTAGTTCAACCAATCAAACTCTTTTCTGCTTTTTTACTGTATTTTGAACTGTCCCGCCTTTGCATTGATTGGTCAATACTTCTCCAAAAGGTATAATGGGTCCCTGTCGCTCGTATTCTGATTGGCTGGTTTATGCCAATGAGAAGAGCTTACAGAATTTGAATTACTGTATTTCCCGGCAATTTTCAATATCCAAATTCCTGATGGGTTTCCCGTTCTTGATTTTTGGAAAGGGGATTTTTATTTAAAGTATTTTTTTACAAGGTTTGAGCTCTTTTTTTCGGATAATGTTTTACACGTAATACACGTAATAAAAACGTTTTTTTGATTCATACTCCATGCCGCACGGAGATGAGAGCTGAGATTTTTTTCTTGAGCGATTTTATATATTTTCCCTTTGATTTTAAATGATCCACTTTTTCACTACATTTCTTTGCTTTTAGACAGCTTTGATTTTTCACTTTCTTCATTCATTCAATAAGTTGAAATACAAATCTTTATGCTATTCACTAACATTTTTAAAGATATCTCGATGTTTTCCAGCGTGTCTCGAATCGGAGTACATGTTAGGCGCAGTCCCTTCTGCGCCTCACGCACTGGCGAGGCACGGTGGACTTTTCACTGCATGTATGAGCGCACCTCCTCGGACGGCGAATCTTAGGCGGAGTCCCGCACTGCGCCTAAGTTCCGCACTGCGCCTCACACACTGGCGAGGCGCGGTGGACTTTACACCGCATGTATGAGCGCACCTTCGGCGCTGACATACATGAGTTGCAGCTTTCACGTTCGAGCGCTCGAAAACTTGCGCTCCGACATGGCGAGATTCATACATGTCGTCCATTATGTTTTGGGGGTGTTTCTCTGCTAAGGGTACATGACTACTTCGCCACATCAGTGGGAGAATGGATGGAGCCATGTACCATAAAATTCTGAGTGACAACTCCTTCCCTCCGCTAGGACATTAAAAATGGTTCATGGTTGGGTCTTCCTGCAAGACAATAACCCAAACTATATAGCTAAGACAACAAAGAAGTGGCTCAAAAAGAAGCACATTAAGGTCAAGGAGTGGCCTAGCCAGTCTCCAGACCCTAATCCCATAGAAAACTTATGGAGGGAGTTGAAGTTCCTAGTTGCCAAGCGACAACCTAAAAATCTTAATGATTAAGAGAGGATCTGCAAAGATTAGTGGACCAAAATTCCTCCTGACATGTGTGCAAACCTCATCACCAACTGCAAAATACGTCTGACTGCTGTGCTTGCCAACAAAGGCTTTGCCACCAAGTATTAAGTCTTGTTTGCCAGAGGGATCAAATGCTTATTTCTCACTGCAAAATGCAAACAAATTTATATAATTTATATAATGTGATTTTCTGGATTTTATTTTGGATATTCTATCTCTCAATGTTAAAATTAACCTACCCTTATAATTATAGACTGCTCATGTCTTTGTCAGTGGGCAAATTTACACAATCAGCAAGGGATCAAATAATTATTTCCTTCACTATATGCCTATATGGTGATATTAGTTGAAGATTTCTGTTGAAGGTACGTATTGGAAAATTGTATAGCTCCCACAAAAGGCATGAATGCAGTAAGCAGAGGGCCTTCCCCTGTTCTCATCTGCTTTGAGAGCCATAATGAATACCATATCAGTATGGTTGTGATGTCACATTTTATAAGTTCATTATGACTTTGGTAAACATAAACATTAAAAGAACATTGCAAAAAAGGTACAAAACTTAAATATGAATCACAGAAGAATGACTTAGTGCTTCTCAGATGGATCAAAAACCAATTCCCAATAGGATACAGTACTGATGCCTCTGCTATTCAATTAAGCAGGCTGCCCGGCACCATCCGAGTGCTGAACTCCAATGTTCACATCACATGTCTACCATACTTGCAGCTACTTAACCAGCTCCTGAACAGGCCATTTACCTCCTTTCCTGACCAGGCACGTTTTCCTTTTCCTTAGTACAAACATTTTCTCCCTCTCGGTTATTCAAGTCATGTTTTTTTGCCTTTGTCCGTAATACATTAGGCTTTATTTTCATGTAATTTTTACATTAGATTTTTCTTTATCATAAATAATGTGAGGGAAAATAGTAAGAACAAATAAAAAGTCTGTTTTTCACATTTTTTATTTCTTTTGTACAGGATAAGTGTTGCTAAATACATTTTGTAATTGTGTAACTTTTCTGTCTCACATGTTTATTTATAGGTAATATAAAGTTTCAAGGTTCTCAGGAGCGGGGATAAAAGTTGCGGTTTAGGCTGTTAGTGTTACTTCCAATAAAATTTTATTTCTTGTATTTTTTTATTATCTTATTTACATATTGTGTCCCCCATAAGCTCAGAAAAAGTCCTTTGGGGAAATTTTTATATAACTTTTTTTTTAGCGGATTTCCTTTGTACCTGGGCCTAATATATAGGGAGTCACTGCAGAGCTTCCATTCCCTTGAAAAAGGTGCACTGTTTTTGAATTTAAGTGGGCCCCTCAACCTCTGGGCCCCATAGTACTTGCCATGGCTTTTAGCGCTATAGTTATGCCGATGAAACGATCCCTTCCTTCTCATTGGAATCCTGGCTAATGCTGATAGCAGGGACTCCACTCACTCAGCTGCAAACTCTGCACAAACGTTACAAAATGTCTGTACAGAGTTAGATGTTGACCGCTTGGGCTTTTACAGAGAGAGGCTAAATATGTTGATCACTGCTACAGAACCACTACATGTGACTGTGAGACTGCATAGTGAGAAAACCCCTTTAACTTTTAGATTTAGTACCCCTAGGGATCTTGATCACTATAGGATGCAATTACTTGTATACCCTTCTGAATTATATAGATTGTGCAGAAGGGTGTACCAGGATAGTGGTTCAATTACTTCCTGCTTCCAGCAGGAAGTAATAGAAGCGATAATATGGCGGCTATAGAAGCCTTCATTAGACTTCCAGCTGCCATGGTAACCGATTAGCACCATGTAATCCTCATTCATTCAGACACTGGAACGTCTAAATGTTAAGCAGGGATTGGAGCCAACTCTGTTCCCTGCTTTTAGCGGTGGGTGCGAACTGTATTGATGAGCCGTCACCCACTGGGCATGGAGCGGGCTCAGCGAGTGAACTTGCCCCATGCTCCACTACCAGCATTATGACGTAGCAGTAAATCACATGTCAGGAGGGGGTTAAATAGCAATTCCTAACAGAACACTGCTGCAAGGGGCCTGAGTAACCACCTTCATAGATTCTACTCTGTTTGCTTCTTTGGTAGGCCATGCTGGTAACAAAGTTGTAGAAGCCATAGATCACGGTAGACATCCAGCACCACTTAAAACTTGTAGAAATTTATTAGAAATTCATATTAAAAATACAAAAACAGTACGGATAATACTCACGCGTTTCAGGTACGTGCTGACATTTACTCATATGTAAATATATAAACCTATATGGTACAAAGACTAGAGGCAAGTCTCCATAATTATATTGTATACACTCTATCATGGAAGGCACACTAAACAAAATTAAATGTAACTTTTATTTAGAATCAGTTAAAACAGTTAACGTGAATAAGTGTGTTGAAAAACGCTGAAAAAAATACAATGAACGAACCGCAAGAATCACTTACCCAAGGGACAGGAGCATAGAAAAATGGCCAGAATTCGGGATGTTCAAGATGGTTCTAGCCCTATGGGCCCTACAGGCATTCCCTAATGATACCCTGGCCTATTACACGGGAAATATATACGTCCTGATAAGGACGATCCCGACTGGAACCTGACCCTAGTGTAACTTACCCTAAATTGCCTTCAACAGTTTTAGTGTAGCATAGGGTAAAAAAGATAAGCCTTACTTTACAGGAGTCCCAACATGTTTCGGCGCCTACCCGAACCTCCTCAGGGGACAATGATTGGTAGGATAGACTGCGGTCTAAAATTCCATCAGGAAAGGAGCATATGGCTCTTAAGGTCCTCACACAGCTATGGTGTGCTGTGTGACCTTTACTCATAGCATAAAAAACATGCAAAATGGAAAATGATTTAAAGCAAATGACAACCAATGAAGTGCTTGAAACAAGATAACATGATGAAATTATGTAAATATACAAATGAATGCTCAGATCAATGGGAAAAAACAACCAAATAGAGGAACCAACATTAGTATAAGTATAATAGATCATTTTTATAATTCATACCATTAGGGAAGCGGCTGTCTAGCAACCACATGCAATAAGCTTCCCGATTTAAGGGAGTCCTTCTACGATCACCGCCCCTCTCGGATGCTTTAATGTGTTACACTCTAAGACTGGATAGATCACTATTGTGAATCATGGAAAAATGTTTAGAAATCCCTGAAGAATTAATACTTATAGGATTAGTGGATTCAGTGATATGTTCTGCAGTCCTTTTTTTCAGAGGACGAATAGTACATCCTACATAGTTTTTGAGACATAAAGTACATTCTGTAGTGTAAACAACAAAGTCACTTTAGGCCTTGTTCACACGGCTTATTGGCCGCGGATTGGAGCCGTACTGCGCGCCGGATTTACGCTTCAGTACGGCTCCAATCCGTCCCTGTCATTACGGTAATCCACAGTTCTCATAGAGAACTGTGGATTCCGTCGCTCCTCCCCGCCGCGGGGGGAGAAAGTGACATGCACATTATTTACGGCGCGTACGCGCCGTAAATAATGCATTGTCTATGGGGCCGGCGAGCAGCTCCCCCGCCGCGCCCCCGCCCCTTATTCAAGCCGTATTGCGGGCGGGATCCGTCCCGCAATTACGGCTTGAATAAGCCGTGTGAACACGGCCTTAAGGCTATGTTCACACGATGTACTGCGGCACATACAGTACGCGCCGCTGTAGATCGTGGCTTTTGTGAGCTTGCGCTGATCAGTGTGTAGTACCGTGGTGCGCAGGGAGGGGGAGGGGGAAGGCAGCCTGCCGGCCCCATTGACTTACATTACTCGCACCGCATATTTGCCGCAAGTAATTAACATGTCACTTATCTCCCCTTGCGTACAATACGATCGTTTTGTATGAGCGGGGAGAGGAGGCATAATCCATAGTTCTCTATGACAACTATGGATTACCATAATTTCGGCCACATCTCGCCCATATTAGAGTGCAAATACGCGGCAAAATGCGAGCTGAAATTATCCCGTGTGAACATACAGCTAATGTGACTTTTGATTGGAAAAAAAAATAAGAATGTTACCATATTAGTTGCCCTTGTATATCTACATAAAGAACAACGAATAACACCTCATTTGTAACTGCCCTGTACATGTAACCACGTGTTATCCTTGTTTTCCTTGTACACCTGCCTGAAACGCGTTAGCCATGGACTCCATCTTGTTCATTTAGGACTATATCGCATTACCTGTATGCGGTGTTATATGGCCAATGCAATGATTTTATAATAATTTTTGTAATAAAAGTAATATATTTTTTATGCAGATTTCCTCTATGTGTACATGAAGCTGGAGACACATTTCTTTCCCTCCATTATTATTAACTGGCTTACAATTAAGACGCCACTAATTATCCCATTGAAGCATGATAGACACCAGCATAGTAATGTTTTCTGTAGTTCACTCATTAGTTTAGGTAGTTTCATGCTTACAAATGCAGTGATAAATGTAACAGGAGAAATAAATCAGATTACATTGTAGGTTAATCTTCGTACTATTTTCAAGTTACTGCACAACATCTTTGTTTTACTTTTGTGTACATTGCTAGGTAAGTGAGTGTTAGCTGAAGTACGGAGCTTCCCATACTTTGTTATGACCCCAGAGAACATTGTTGGCTTCTATGCACTTTATTGTTAACACTCAGTCCATTCATATCAATTTTCTAGGACATGTGCAATGTAGGATATGTGGTAAAAGGCTGGCTTCTGTTCATTTATTTAGCAGCAACCTCTGGCAAGTCTCCAGGCTAATATGCATAACAAAAACCTAAAGCATCAAAAGACATTTTAGGCCCCTGGAGACTTAACTAAACATGTTTGGCAATCTGTCACTGGACAGTTATCACTTTTACTGACACCAAACCACACATTTTCTTGTCTTAATAATGTCAAGGCCTAGCTGCTCACAGGGTCGTCACATTTTCCTCCAGTGACACTTGTACAGGACCTGCCACATATATAATTTATCGTCATACTGAGAAAGGATGACATTAGGGCTTTGGACGTACCGGTTCGATTCACATTAATATCTTGCTTAATAGTAGCACTAATAGTTTTTTTTGTAAGAGTGGTTTAAATGGGACCTTGTAGCAAAGATGTTGGGGGAGACCAGAAAAAGTTCTAGAACATTTGATGTAAGCAGCTCACGGCCCATAGCAGCAATACAGACTGTTTCTCCAGTGTTTGTCTTTGCCTCCCATCAAGCTGCTAAAACATGTTTATTACAATAACATGGTAATGGGGGTCCTTACAGTGGTATACTCACCACAGAGGCAGACCATGGACTATGGGGCCCAGTTCTGAGGTTTTACTTAGCAAGGAAGAACTGCAACATTTTTTGCAGCCACATCTAAGGGGAGCTTAAAGGGGATGTATCGCTTCATCAGTTTAGCTGTTTTCTTGAAGCTTGATTCTCTCAGTTCCTGAAATCCAGGGGCGTTTCTTTCCCTCCCAGCTGGGTGTTTCTTAACTGAAGGGGGATGACATCATCCCCCCTTTCACTGTTCATGCTCGCTTCCGAGTCAGTGTGTTCCCCCCCTCTTTCTGAGTCCACATGTCACTTTGTCCTCTCCCTATGCAGTCTTATTTTGTAAGAGCTGTTTACATACCACATGCCTGCATTCAGTCTAGACAGTCTTCTATGAACTCAGAGCACTGATCTCTTCTCCTCTCACAGCTGTAGGTTTGTTACAGTTGAATCCAGTCTTCTATGAACTCCTCCAGAGCACAGATCCGTCTCCCTTCTATGCAGGAGCATTAGGCACCGAGGCACAATTCTGCTGTTTTCTGATTGTAGAAGCAGCTGCAGTGTTACAGTGCAGCTGCTGGCTGTGCAGAGTGAAATGTTGCTAGACCCTTATTCTGAGTGAGAGAGGCAGGAATGCAGGCTGCCGGGAATACGGCCAGGGGCCAGACAGAATGTAAATTAGTAGAGCTGTCGGCCAATGAAATGAAAGGAGGTGGAATCGGACCGACACTGGGGAACTGTGTTTACACAAAACGAAGATAAGGGATCCTGTGAAAACAAGACAGCTTTACAAATGACATCCAATTGCAAAGTTGCTTTTTTTCACTGTCCCCTTATTCTGAAGACCATTTAATGAAATTATACAACCCCTTTAAAATAGATTTTTTTTACAGTTGTTATTAAAGGGGTGTTCCCGTCATAGACTTTGATGGCACCCTGCGAAGATATGCCATCAGAGTCTGATAGTTGTGGGTCCCACCTTTGGGACCAGCATTTATCCTGGGAACGGGCCTCTGAAAGTTACAGCTCAGAATGGAGAGTGGTTCCGCATGACCACGATTCTCCATTCTGTTCTATGGAAGTTCCAAATACTCACTGGTTACCTGTACTCGGAACTCCAATAGATCAGAATGGAAAGTTGTACGCAAGTGCAACCAGCTCTGTGTTCTGAGCTGGTACTTTCAAGGGCACATTCCCAAGATAGGTACGGGTCTAAGAGGTAGGACCTACACCTATCAGACTTTGATGGCATATCCTATCAATATCTATGAAAGTCTTTAAAGGGGTTTTCTCCCCATGCTGTTTCACAGAGCTACAGGCAACTTTAGACTCACAATTCCTGGTCAGGCTGTGGGTGGTTCTATTGCAGTGATCGGCATGTCAATTCTGCTATTCTTAGCTGATGTGCAGGAGGTTTGTAAATAGAAACATGCAAGGCTACAGAGCTCTAAGTCTTAAAACTTGCCATTACCTAAGGTAAACAAAGCTTCTGTGCTAGAGAATAGACTTAGCAGGGAGTGACTCATCATGGTTGAATTGACTGGGGACAATTATCCTGGGAACGGGCCTCTGAAAGTTAGAGCTCACAATGGAGATTGGGTTCCGCATGACCACGATTCTCCATTCCTGGTCAGGCTGTGGGTGGTTCTATTGCAGTGATTGGCATATAAAATTCTCTATTCTTATTGATTGCAGGAGTTTGTAAAAGAAACCCCCAAGGCACAAGCTCTAAGTCTTAAAACTTGCCATTCCCAAAAGGTAAAAAAACCCTGTGCAAAGGAAAGACTTACGGGAAAGTGCTATTGGTTGAATTGACGGGTGGCAGCATTGGCAATTAAGATAAGAGGGGGGAGGGTGGTCATTCCAAAAAACTTGCATATTTAAAGGGATAAAAATCTTTTTTATCCCCTTAAACAAAAGCAAAATCAACTAGCTAGATTGGTTTTATCTTTTTTCCCTTTCCCTACATGTTAAAAGCTAATCATGAGATGAGAAAACCTCTTTAAGTTTAAAGGTAGCTGTATAAGTTCTTGTACCAGACTCCCCCCCCTTTTGGGCGGGGAGAAGCCAGTTTTATTACTTTGTGGAGGCAGGGTACCTAGTGCTGTGTTGGAGAAATATACCTGACAGCTGTCATACATACTTTGGTAAAATAAAATAAAAGAATATGGGGCGACATGTATGATTTTTGGCGCCCAAACGCCAATTTTATTGCGCACAATAGTAGTGTAGAATGCGTCTGGATATATGAACCCGATCTAATTCGGGTCATAAATCAGGCGCATTCTAGCACAAAATGACAAATTTAGGGTCGGTAAACCACTTATAAAGTGGGTCTCTTTTTCCGCAAGTAATGCGCCTGAATTTGCCGACGAACCTAAAATGTGTAGATTCATACAGTTGTGGTGCGACAACCCTCCAGCACGCCCCCCGATCACAGGCACATTACTAAGTGCCACAAGCGCTCTGTGATGCGCCTGATACTGGAGTGCAACTGGTTAAAAATATAGAAAACGGGGCAAGTCTTCGAGCTGAAAAGTCGCCAGCCTTCTTGGGCCGCCTTGTTCATACATGTCACCCATGGTGTTCAGACTGAGCACCATATTTAGGAACTCATACAAAGTTGTTGAGGTTTCAGTGGGTACAAAATAAGTTTATTAAAGGAATTCCTCTAGTTTTTCTTAGAAACCTGTTAAAGGGATTTTGCCAAGAAGTGAGTTCCTTACCTAACAGGCTGATACTCCCCTCTTGAGACTTGAAAAAGGGGCAATGTGTTTCTGTGTTTTAAAAAAACAAGCACCTCCTCTGTGATGTCATCGCTCTACCTCCCATGCACGTTCCTGATATTCAGTCTCTGTAGTTGAGTAAACATTGTTTTGCTAATCCACAGAGGAGAACTGTATTGTGCACAAGCGATATGCATTTTATTTCTCCCTCTTATTTGCTCAGGAGAGAAGATAAGCTCTCAGCAGGCAGTGTCTCTCATTCCTTCACGGCTGCAGGAGGAGAGGAGTTGAGTAGAGAGCCAAGGAGCGTCTACATGTTTACTCAGATAATTACATTACAACCAGTGGATTCTTGTAACGAGCTGGGGTAGTGGATCCACTGGACCGCCGCAAGCGGTGGTACAGACCACGCCAGGTAGCGGAATCTAAGTGGGTCCTGGTTTTCACCAGAGCCCGCCGCAAGGCGGGTTGGACTTGCTACGGCGGGATTCCACCAGGTCACTACACCTAATGAGGCTTGCTTGCGGAGGCAGCCGAGGTGCAAAGCAGTACAGGAATGGTAGACGAAATCGGAGTCGGGGTCAAGCCAGAAGGTCGGGGCAGGCAGCGAAGGTTCGGAGTCGAAGAACGTAAGCAGGCAGGTCTGGTACACAGAAGCGACTAACCGGAACAAGACAAGGCTTTCTCTCATAGGTCAAGGGCGCTATGGATTCAGCAGGGTGCTAATGGAGGTGGAGCCCTTATAAAGAGTCAGCGGCAGGCAAAACCACTTGCTGGCACGCTGGCCCTTTAAATCTGAGAAAACCGGCGTGCGTGCGTCCTGAGCAACAGGGCTGCACACACCGGCCGGCCAGACAGACACGGGGAAGCAGGAGCGTGGCAAGGTAAGTGAGTGCGCCCGAGGGAGTGAGTGCGCCCATGGCCCGACATGCGGACCGCGGCACCGCTCGCCCGGGCACAGAGGGGACACAGAGGGACGAGCGCACCCGCAGCCCGGACTGGGGGCTGCGGCGCTGCTCGTGACAATTCTCTATACAAAAAAACACAGGATCTTTCTCCCCAGTCCCTTCAAAGCTCGTTCATGTTCCCTGCCATCAGATAAGAAGTGCAAACAACGCAAGCGCGGCCAGATCAGCTCCTATCAGCTCCTGGTCCTGTCTAATGTAAACTGTCAGGAAACCAACGTCATGTAAGGAAGGCTGTAGCTCT